>SJYV01051075.1:794748-813889 GCA_006410875.1 Neotragus pygmaeus
AGCCACCCGCCCCCTCCCCCCACCACGCCCTCCTCGAGGCGGGGAAGCGGGAACACCGCCTGGTGAGCAGCAGGCGGCCCGTTCAAAGCCCTTGGCTCTGCTCTCCCGGCTCCAGGCTCCGCGCAGAGCCCAGCCTTCAGGGGCGGAGTCCTCACTCCGCTAAGGCAGCGAGGGGAGGGGCTCCCCTCAGGGCCCAGGGCAGACAAAGGGCACCTACGGTTCAGACCGCAGGGCGTCCCTGCCGCGGGACTGAGCTAACTCTGAGCTGCGACTGGGCCTGGAGCCCTCACCACCTCAGCCCTGCCGTGCGATGCTGCAGCCACGGCTCCTTCCCAGTCCCTTTCCTTTCCGCTGGGGGAGGGGGCAGGGCGGGCTCTCAGGCGCGGACTCCTGTCTCCCCCCAATCATTGTATGCTCTTTTCTTCCAGGTTTGCGGGTTGGTGTGGCATTGGGTGGGGAAAACTGAGGTGGGGCCTTCCCTTTGAGTTCAGCCTTCACCTCCTGCTCCCACGTGCAGCTGAGATGAGTAAGACTGAGGAGATTTTACACAGATGATGTGATAGCCGTGGTGGGGTGAGGGGAGAGAGCAACTGCTTCAGCTCTGGGCTTGGTGGCTGTCCAGCGTGGTGCCGGTGGCAGTGGTCAGGGCCCAGCAGACTTGGTGACTTTGGGCAAGTCATTCATCTACCTGGGCCTCAGTCTCCACATCTGCCCAATGGGAATGATAATAATCTCTGTTCCCTGGACGGGGTGAAGATACAAGGAATTCAGGGGCTTGGAGGTGCTTTGTAACATGCTATCTCTGTACGTTAAGATGTTTAGGACTTACCTGGCGGATAAGAATCTGCCTGCTAATGCAGGGGACATGGGTTTGATCCCAAGTCTGGGAAGATTCCACACGGCAAGAAGCAACTAGGCTCTTGTGCCCCAACAACTGAGCCCACATTCTGCAACTACTGAAGCTTGTGCCCAGAGTCTGTGCTCCGCAACAAAAGCCATCGCAACAAGGAACCCTTGCAAAACAGTGAAGAGTAGCCCTTGCTCGCTGCAACTAGAGAAAGCCCTCTCGCAGCAAAGAAGACCTAGTGCAACCAAAAGTAAATAAACATTCAGGCAGTTCATTTCAGTCGCTTAGTCGTGTCTGACTCTTTATGACCCCATGGACTGCAGCACGCCAGGCTTCCCTCTCCATCACCAGCTCCCGGAGCTCGCTGAAACTCTTGTCCATCAAGTCAGTATCAAGTCAGTGATGCCATCCAACCATTTCATCCTCTTTCTTCCCCTTCTCTTCCTGCCTTCAATCCTTCCCAGCATCAGGGTCTTTTCAGATGAGTCAGTTCTTCCAATCAGGTGGCCAAAGTATTGGAGTTTCAGCTTCAGTATCAGTCCTTCCAATGAATATTCAAGACTGATTTTCTTTAGGATTGACTGATTTGATCTTCTTGCTGTCCAAGGGACTCTCAAGAGTCTTCTCCAACATCACAGTTCAAAAGCATCAATTCTTCTGCACTCAGCTTTCTTTACAGTCCAACTCTCACGTTCTTACATGATTACTGCAAAAATCATATCTTTGACTAGATGGACCTTTGTTGGCAAAGTAATGTCTCTGCTTTTTAATATGCTGTCTAGGTTGGTCACAGCTTTTGTTCCCAGGAGCAAGCGTCTTTTAATTTCATGGCTGTAGCCACCATCTGCAGTGATTTTGGAGCCCAAGAAAATGAAGTCTCACTGTTTCCATTGTTCCACTGTCTATTTGCCATGAAGTGATGGGACCAGATGCCATGATTTTTTGAATGTTGAGTTTTAAGTCAGCTTTTTCACTCTCCTCTTTCACCTTAAGAGACTTTCTAGTTCCTCTTCACTTTCAGCCACAAGTGTGGTGTCATTTGCATATCTGAGGTTATTGATATTTCTCAGGGCAATCTTGAGTCCAGCTTGTGTTTCATCCAGCCCGGCATTTTGCCTGATGTACTCTGCATAGAAGTTAAGTAAGCAGGGTGACAGTATACAGCCTTGACATATATATTTTTAAAATATCTTAACTGCATCACTTTTAGATTCAGTCCTAGGTATATTTTTATTTCTACTATAAATGGTACTTTTACAAAATGACTTTTCCTGATTGCTTACTGGGGCTTCCCTTGTGGCTCAGCTGGCAAAGAATCCATCTGCAATGTGGGAGATCTGGGTTCAGTCCCTGGGTTGGGAAGATCCCTTAGAGAAGGGAAAGGCTACGCACTCAAGTATTCTGGCCTGGAGATTCCATGGACAGTCCATGGGGTCGCAAAGAGCTGGACATGACTGGGTGACTTTCACTTTCACTTTTGTATTTTTATTTCTACTATAAATGGTACTTTTACAAAATGATTTCCCCTGATTGCTTGTTACTATATAGAAATTAAATTGATTTTTGTACATTGATTTTGTACTGGAACAATTGCCACATTTTAAAATTATTTTAATCAATTAACTGTAGGATTTGTATGTTTTGGTGGGTTTTCTAGAGTAGGCTGTTTCTCAATGAGGTGTACTGCCCCCTAGAGGGAGATTGGAAAATTTGCAAGGGATCTGTTGTGCCCAAGAATTTATACATCATAATACATATTATTTATTTTATTAACATTTTATATTACAATGAAAGAATTATATTCATTTTTTGAAAATATTATAAAAGATTTCATTTCAGGATAGGGTACACGGCATTAATTTTATGGGGAAATGGGATCTAACAGGTTTACAAACCTCTGAAGTTTTGATAATTTTTTTTCAAGTCATTATTATTAAGAAAAATTTTTTTTGGTCCACTGCTCTGCAGTGAAAGGACAGAGGCCTAATCAGTGGACCGCCAGGGAATTACCTCATTATCATTTTAAACCTTTACCTTACCTTGCTGTGCTCTCAAGCCTTGGACAGTTGAACAGCGGTGATGATGGGCACATACAGTCTTTTCAGACTCAAAGGAAATGCTTCCACCTTTCACTTTTTCTTTAAATCACAAAAGGATGCTGAATTTTATCAACCCTCCCCCCCCGCCCCGCCCAACATCTGAGAGATTAATATATATCTTGATGTGATGTACCACATTGATGGATATTCCGTTTTTATCCATATATTCTGATTCCTTTTCTAATGCTAGGCCCACCTCACATTTCTGGGGTAAATCCGTCTAGGTGCTATGTCATCCGTTTTACCTATTGCCACATTGTGTACTAGCATTTTGTGTAGAATTTTGCATCTGTGTTTGTTAATGAGGCAGGCATATAATTTTCCTTACTCGTGGGGTTCTTGTCAGCTAGGTTAGCCTAGTGAAGGGAGGTGGGAACGCGGACTCTGGGGGCCCAGAGTTACCCGATCCAAGGACCAGCCGCCGCCACCGCGAGGAAATCGCGTGCAGGGCTCGCCCCCTGGCGGCCGCGGATCTCAAAAGAGCGCTATGAGCCAGGCAGGCTTTGTGGGGACGGGGTGGTCAGGGCCGGATGAGGCGAGGGAACCGGGGGACTGCAAGAGGTACCAGGGCTGCGTGTGCCCTGGGCCTTCGCTGGGCCTGGTGTGTGAGAGGGGGTGACCAGGACCCAGAGTGACAAACTAGGCCTATAAATGAGGCGTTCTGATCCTTCTGACCCGTGAGGTCCCGGACTCTTAATCTCTTTATCCATCAGGTGGAGATAATCAACCCGACTGTCAGGGAAAAGGGAAGAAGTTGTCAAAGCACAGAACTCAGACTTTTCCAAAGATGCAGAGGTGTCTTCTCCTGGCCTCAGGATTCTTGTTTTTTTGTCTGTTAAAATGAAAGTGAAAGAGGAGAGTGAAAAAGTTGGCTTAAAGCTCAACATTCAGAAAACGAAGATCATGGCATCCGGTCCCATCACTTCATGGCAAATAGATGGGGAAACAGTGGAAACAGTGGCTGACTGATGGCTCCAAAATCACTGCAGATGGTGACTGCAGCCATGAAATTAAAAGACTTTTACTACTTGGAAGGAAAGTTATGACCAACCTAGACAGCATGTTGAAAAGCAGAGACCTTACTTTGTCAACAAAAGTCCAACTATGGTTTTTCCAGTGGTCACGTACGGATGTAAGAGTTGGACTATAAAGAAAGTTGAGCGCAGAAGAATTGATGCTTTTGAGCTGTGGTGTTGAAGAAGACCCTTGACAGCCTCTTGGACTGCAAGGAGATCCAACCAGTCCTTCCTAAAGGAAATCAGTCCTGGGTATTCATTGGAAGGACTGATGTTGAAGCTGAAGCTCCAATACTTTGGCCACCTGATGCGAATAACTGACTCATTGGAAAAGACCCTGATGCTGGGAAAGATTGAGGGCAGGAGGAGAAGGGGCCGACAGAGGATGAGATGGTTGGATGGCATCACCGACTCAATGGACATGGGTTTCAGTGGACTCTGGGAGTTGGTGATGGACAGGGAGGCCTCGCGTGCTGTGATTCAAGGGGTCGCAAAGAGTTGGACACAACTGAGCAACTGAACTGAACTGAACTGAAAGCACTTGATAAGTGGGAAGAAAATTCAGTTTTAATGATACTCAACTGACCAGAATGAGAGTTCATATTAGGGAGGTCTGTGTGAAGGAAGCACATTTGTTAACTTATTAATTTTTGTTCATTATTTCATTATTGTTCATTTTTTCAACAAATATTTATTGGACACTATGGTAAGTGACAACTTCAGCTATGCAGATGACACAACCTTTATAGTAGAAAGTGAAGAAGAACTAAAGAGCTTCTTGATGAAAGTAAGAGGAGAGTGAAAAAGTTGCCTTAAAACTCAACATTCAGAAAACTAAGATTATGGCATCTGGTCCCATCACTTCATGGAAAATAAATGGGGAAACAGTAGAAACAGTGACATACTTTATTTGGGGGGGTCTCCAAAATCACTGCAGATGGTGGCTGCAGCCATAAAATTAAAAGACGCTTGCTCCTTGGAAGAAAAGTTATGACCAACCTAGATAGCATATTTAAAAGCAGAGACATTACTTTTCCAACAAAGGTCTGTCTAGTCAAAGCTATGATTTCTCCAGTAGTCATGTATGGATGTGAGAGCTGGACTATAAAGAAAGCTAAGCGCTGAAGAATTGGTGCTTTTCAACTGTGGTGTTAGAGAACACTCTTGAGAGTCCCTTGGACTGCAAGGAGATCCAACCAGTCTATCCTCAAGAAAGTCAGTCCTGAATATTCATTGGTAGAACTGATGCTGAAGCTGAAACTCCAATACTTTGGCCACCTGATTGGAAGAACTGACTCATCTGAAAAGACCCTGATGCTGGGAAAGATTGAAGGCAGGAGAAGGGGCTGACAGAGGATGAAATGGTTGGATGGNGTAGAACTGATGCTGAAGCTGAAACTCCAATACTTTGGCCACCTGATTGGAAGAACTGACTCATCTGAAAAGACCCTGATGCTGGGAAAGATTGAAGGCAGGAGAAGGGGCTGACAGAGGATGAAATGGTTGGATGGCATCACCGATTCAATGGACATGAGTTTGACTAAAATTCTGGGAGTTGGTGATGGACAAGGAGGCCTGGCATACTGCAGTCCTTGGGGTCGCAAAGAGTCAGACACGACTGAGCAACTGAACTGAAAGACTGACTGACTGATGGTAAGTGAAATAACGAAAAAAATGTCTAGGCCCTAATCCCTGAAACCTATTTATATGTTATTAATGAAGGTTGCTGATTGGTGGACTTTAAGACAGAAAGATAATTTTGGATTATTCAGGCAGACCCAGTGTGATCACAAGAGTCCTTATAAATGAAAGGGGAGGCAGGAGAGTCAGAGGACATGGGTCCAAGGGAAGCAGAGGTCAGAGTGATGTGACTGCTGCCTCTGGAGATGGAAGGAAGCCCCAAACCAAGGAATGTGGGCAGTCTCTAGAAGTTGGAAGAGGCAGGGGAACAAATCTGCCCTGGAACCTTCCAGAAGGAATACAGGCCTGACACCTTGACTTTTAGCCCAGCAAGGCTCATTTTGGATTTCTGATATGTAGGACTATAAGATAATAACTATGTGTGTATCTTTAAGCCCCCATATCCGTGGCAATTTGTTACAGCTGTGATAGGAAGCTAATACACTGTCCCGACAGATACAGCTCACACCACTGGGACAGACGGGTACCATCCATTCATTTTTTCACCCCTAAAGCATTTAGGAAGGACTTACTATGAGCCACACCCTGCTCAGAAGCAAGCCAGCAAGGGACAAGTGGCTCCTGGGGATCCAGGTCCAGGACTGCAGAAAGGCTGCTTGGACGGTGCCTCTTCCCCCTGCTCCTTCCACCTCCCAAGCTAAGAGTGAGCCTGAAGGATGCCAGGCCTCCCTCCATGGGTTATCACTGGACATGGTTCTGACATGGTCCCTCCCTCTGGGAGCAGCCAGTCTGGTTGGGTAGAAACAGGGATCAGAGAGGACACATTACCAAGGTTGCGCTAACAAAGTGTCAACAAAACCCAGGAGGCTCAGAAAACATAAGTTTATTTTGTTCTTCTCAGCAGTTTGAGCTGAGTATTCCAGGTTAGTCCACAAGCAGCCCTGCTCCCTGCAGTGAACTGGGAAGCCCTCTTGTTTCCCTGCCTTCCCCTGGGTCAGCGGTTCACACCAGAGGTGATTTTGCTCACTGCGGTGAAAGTGAAAGTCGCTCAGCCATGTCCAGTTCTTTGCAACCCCATGGACTGTAGCCTGCCAGGCTCCTCTGTCCATGGGAATCTCCAGGCCAGAATACTGGAGTGGGTACCCATTTCCTTCTCCAGGGGACCTTCCCATCCCAGGGATTGAACACAGACATTGCAGGCAGATTCTTTACCATCTGAGCCACCGGAGAAGCCCCACTCACCAGGATATCTGTGGCAAACTTCAGAGATATTTTTGGTTGTTATAACTTGGGGTATGATGCTGGCATCTAGTAGGCAGAGGACAGAGATATGACCAAATGTTCTCCAATGCACCAGGACAGCCCTTTACAGCAAAGAACTAAAAATGGCAATTGTGCCAAGGTTGAGGAAACCAGGAATCTTCAAGGTTATAGGCTCATCCATGTGCCAATCCGGGAGAAGGAGAAAGTGAGCAGAGGTGAGGCCAGGGTTCAGGAGTGGTCTTCTTCACAAATATACACAGCCATGAAGACAGGCTGGTCACATGCCCACAACTCACTTCAAGGGAGTCTGGGAAGTATAGTCTAGGTGTGTGCCCAGGAGGAAGGGGTAACAGAGTTTGGTGGACAGCTCCACCGCCCCTTGCAGGCCTCCTCATCCATACAAGAGACCTGGACAGTGATGGCTGGTGGACATTTCCAGTAAAGGGATCAAAGCTTGCAAAGATGCAGGGCCTGGAGAGGGTCTGACCAAGTGACAAAGTATATGGTTATGCCAGAGGGAGTCCACCAGCAGAGAAGACTGGACCGCCTCCCGAGGGCAGGGAAGGCATCAGGTCAGGCTCCTGGCTTCTGATCCAGGCTTTCTTCCTTGAGGATCAGCCCTTCTTGTCCATCTTACATAGCTGGGACCTTGACAGCACACATTTCTGCCTTATTCTCAAGCTGTTTTCTTGATTTTTGTACTTTGTCAACAACTGGCAGCTCCTGGAAGTCAGGATCACAGTCTGATCCTCAGAGTCTGGTTACTGACTCCCACCCACCTCACCCCTCCAATGGAGATTCGGTTCACAACAGACTCTAGTTGCCCTTGTGTGTCTGTGTGTGACTTCAGTCGTGTTCGATTCTTTGCGACTGTATGGACCATGGCCCACCAGGCTCCTTTGTCCATGGGATTCTCCGGGCAAGAATAGTGAAGTAGGTTGCCATGTCCTCCTCCGGGGGATCCTCCCAACCCAGGAATGGAATGGTGTCTCCCAGGTCACTCCCCAATCACTGTCCTTCAGGCTTACTAATCAGACGCCAACACAGCCCCTTAACATTGACCTTCCAAAGGCTTTCTCAGTACTGTCTTCCCAGATTCCCCTGCCACCGCCTTTCCTAGTTTCCTCATGGCTGACCCCCACGGCACCCCCACACTGACCTCCCAGCCTCAAGAGACCCTGTGCCCCCGGTGACAGCTCAGCCCTGGGTTGCGCAGCGCCTTCCACATGAGCAGCATCTCAAAGGGCGCAAACCGGTGCACCAGCAGCAGCTCGCGGTACATGCAGGGGTCGAAGGAGGGCTGCCGGGCGCCGGGCAGCTGCACGCCAAAAGGCCGGATGCCCTCGTGGCCGCTGGGCTTCAGGCCGACGCGCTCCAGACACATGCCCATGTAGGCGTCGTCGATGGGGAAGAGCGGGGTGTGGCGGGCGGCCTGGCGCAGGGCCTGGACCGTGTGGCGGGACAGGAGGAAGCCGCCGCCGCTGCAGTACACCGGGTAAACCGACCCGGGGAAGAGCTGCGGGGGCACGAAGTACTTGCTCCAGCTCTCGCGGATGGGCACGGAGCCGCTCATGAGCTGCCCGGCGAAGAGATGGCGGTCGGGCGACTTTACCTCCAGGAAGCGGAGCACGTTGGCCGTGTGCACGAAGACATCGTCGTCACCGCTGAGAAGGAAGCTCGCGTGTGGGCAGCGGGCCTCCAGCCAGTCGAGCAGGTGCACGTGTTTGAGCGTGAGGTTGAGGAAGGTGTCAGTGAAGGCCCACTGCAGCACGTCGCCGTGCTCGCGCGCCTCCAGCGCGGCCAGCTCCGCGAGCTGCTCTGCGCGCTGCGCGTCCTCGGGTGCGGGGGTGCCCAGCAGGAAGAGGCGGCGCACCGGCCGCCCGCCGTAGCTGCGCTCCTGCCCCCACGTGCGGCGGATGAGCTCGCGCCGCTCGAAGTTGGCCGGCGCCGACTTCACGGCCAGCAGCAGGAAGGGCCCGCGGCTGCCCCTACACTTGGCCGGCGCGTCCCAGAGCAGCGGGAAGTGGCGGCAGTGGCGGTACCGCAGGAAGTCTTGGATGCGCGCAGGCAGCTTCTCGAAGTCGGCCGTGGCGTTCGCTGAGGTGTTGGCCACGCACGGAGGCCCTGGGCTGGACGGCGACATGGCAGCAGGGGCCACGTGGGTCACCTGCAGGGACCTATCCGACCTCTGCTTCTGTTGAAACCTGGGGTCTCCGAGGAAGCAGTGATGCAGGATCGAGAAACCCAAACCCGCTAGAAGGCAGGTCAGGATCTTGAGTTTCAGGGACCTGCGGCAGGGGAAAGCCATCTGTGGGGGGAACCGAGTCAAAGTGAGCCTGGAGTTGTCTTTGAATCAGCAGAATGATGCCCTTCCCGTCACATCTCTCCCAGAATCAGCCCCTTCTCAACTTTGTTGTTAAGAAGGTAAAAATAAACGTACTGAAGCTTTTCCTATCTCCCACAGCCTAGAGTGTTCTGACGTTCAAATCTTGTATCTTTTTACCTCCTGACGTCTACCTCTGGTTGTCACTCGTGTAGGCCGGGCGGACTCATCAAGTCGTCAAAGCCTTTGTCTGCCCCGTGAATCCACTTCAATCACTGGAACCTCTTTCTGCTCAGTTGCTCCAACTAAATACCCTGAGTGTCTACCCCACCCTCAGCTTACACCTACTTTCCACACCTTGTTGAAACTGCATCCAAATCTCGCCAGGCCTAGTCCCTCCTCTCTACCCGTGTTGAGCCCTGACCCTCTGTGATCTATTTCCCTCCTTCCCACCAGGGTCAAGGAGGCATGAGGTGACGGTCCTGGACTCAGACTCAGGTTAGAATTCAGTCATTACCACTTACGGGTGTCATCGTGAACAAGTCATTTCAGATCTCTAGCGCTGAGTGTTCTCCTCTCTACCAAAGGGCTGGTAGCTCCTCCCTTGCAGGGTAATTTAGAGCATTAAATGAGCATGAACTAGCCAGTCAGTGAGTGGCACCTGTTCTTTACCCTCTTCATCCTCCGGCCCCACCTCTTTCTATTTCTACCTGCTGGTGTTATTTTCTTTACCCCACACATGCCAGGTCAGGCCCTCTCCTCTGTGTATCCAAATCCCCTGCCCTGCCTGAGTGAACCTCAAGCCCTGCCTTCATGGGGACATCTCAGGACAAATCCCAGATCACAACAACCTTACCTGTATTTGAAGTGAAGTCGCTCAGTCATGTCCGACTCTTTGCGACCCCATGGACTGTAGCCCACCAGGCTCCTCTCTCCATGGGATTTTCCAGGCAAGAATACTGGAGTGGGTTGCCATTTCCTTCTCTAGGGGATCTTCCCAACCCAGGGACCGAACCCAGGTCTCCGGCATTGTAGGCAGACACTTTACCATCTGAGCTACCAGGGAAGCCCCATCAGGATGGTAATAAAAAAGAATGGAAAGGCAGGACAAATATAAATGACCCTAGGAGATAATAACTTAAAAATCATTGGTGCCAAGAGGTTTTGAGTTTGAGCTTCTGGTAGAAAAGAAGAAACAGAGAAAAAAGTTCAAGAGAGTCAACTTGAGAAAATAACAGGAAGAATTTGATTTGAAGCAAATCTCAAGATGCTGGAAGGACAATCAGGTATGACATTTATAAGGCAATGTTGAAGGAAGATTTAGAAACCATGCAAAAGTAAGCCAAATTTCTCAAAGTAGATGAAAAATTCCCAGACACTTCATAAAAGAAAATGCCAGCACAATATTTAAGAAATACACTCTTGTACGGAACAGGATGAGAAAAAGGTAACAGTGAAGAAATGCAAGATCAGTGAAGTATAAGATAATAACCAGAGGTCATCTATATAGTGGTATTTGTCTCTTTGTATTTTTGTGCTCAGTCGTGTCTGACTCTTTGCTCCTCTGTTCATGGAATTTTGCAGGCAAGAATACCTGTATTTACTGCCTGCTAACTTCAGTCGCACCAGGTCCTGCGCTTCTTGAACACACTGCTCTGTATTTCAGGAATGCCGCTCTCTCCTGGCTCTCCTCCTCCCTCTTTCAGCGTGTCTCTCAGTTGTCTTTGCTCCTTTCTTCCTTTGTATCGTCTTTTAATGGTGCGGGGCCAGGGGGGACTCTTCCAGGCCTCTGTCCTAGACACTCTTTTCACCTTTGTGCAAGGTGATTTCCTTTGCTTTTAGCACCTCCAAGCTCCAGAACCATATGTCCAACCAACCCCCTATTACTTACCAGCTCCATATGGTGGTCCACAGCCACCTCAGATGCAACCTGAACTCTAGTCTTCCTTCTAAGAGTTCCACCCCCACTGAGTTGTTCAAGCCCCAAATTGTAATTTGTCCCCCTCCTTTTGCTCACCTCGCCCCCACGCACCACCCCCCCAAGCCTGGTAAATCCTAACTCCCAAATATTTGATCAGTCTGTCCCCTTCCATTCCCACTATCAACAGGCTAATCTTAGCTAGCATCTGCTGCTCAGATGAACCTTCTGCTTGGTCTCGCCACACACTGTCTTGCTCTCAGTTGATCTGTCCTCTAGAGCAGCTGGGATAACTCTGAACAATGTTCGTTTACAGGCCACTCCTCATGCTCTTTTCTACAGCTTCTCACTGTCACCCCCCCTGCCCTGGCTGTAGTCGAGTCACAGCTTGGGACTGCCATCCTTTCTACCTTGGAGCTTTCCCTCATGCTGTTCCCCTGCTGGGATGGACCTCCCTTTCTCTCCTTCACCTGTTTAATGGCCTCTTCACCCTCTACTTCCACTTGAATAGATATGTCCTTGGGGGAGGTTATTTGTTTAAAGTTTATCTTCCCTCCTAGTCTGTAAGCATTCTGAGGGCAGGGATAGCATCTTTGTCATTCACTATTGTCTCCCTCGTGCCCTTCCCAGGGTGGGAGTTGGACAGTATACTGTTGGAAAGTACTGGCTGCCTGGTTCAAATTCTGCCTCTGCCACTTTCTAACTGCATGTGCTGAGCCAGTTGATTTAAGCTGTCAAGTTGCTACCTCTTAAGGTAATGGCACCCCACTCCAGTACTCTTGCCTGGAAAATCCATGGATGGAGGAGCCTGGTAGGTTGCATGCAGTCCATGGGGTCACTAACAGTCAGACACGACTGAGCGACTTCACTTTCACTTTTTATTTTCATGCATTGGAGAAGGAAATGGCAACCCACTCCAGTGTTCTTGCCTGGAGAATCCCAGGGACAGGGAAGCCTGGTGGGCTGCCGTCTATGGGGTTGCACGGAGTCGGACACTACTGAAGCGACTTAGNAGCCCATCTTTGCATGAAATGTTCCCTTGGTATCTCTAATTTTCTTGAAGAGATCGCTAATCTTTCCCACTCTGTTGTTTTCATCTATTTCCTTGCATTGATCGCTGAGGAAGGCTTTCTTATCTTTCCTTGATATTCTTTGGAACTCTTATAATACATTAAATAGAATCTATTGATAGTTAGTTTGGTGCAAAAGTAATTGCGGGTTTGCATTGTTCAAGTTTGCCATTTGTTATTGGAATACATTCTTAAATACATGTTATGTTATATGTCATTTTAATATTCATTTCTTGCTTTGTTTTTTGCTGATGACTTATTGCTGGGTATTTTATGTTTATTTTTGATTAGGAATATGATAGACAAAAAGCAAATTCAAAGAATTTTCTTATTCAGGTTCAAAATGGGTTGTAAACCAGCAGAGACAACTTGCCACACCAACAAGGCATTTGGCCTAGGAACTGCTCATGAACATATAGTACAGTGGTGGTTCAAGAAGTTTTGCAAAGGAGATAAGAACCTTGAAGATGAGAAATGAAGTGGCCGGCCATTGGAAGTTGACGACCAATTGAGGGCAGTCACTGAATCTGATCCTTTTACAACTACATGAGAAGTTGCCCAAGAACTCAATGTCAAGCATTCTATGGTTATTTGG
Organism: Neotragus pygmaeus; assembly: GCA_006410875.1. Lineage (NCBI taxonomy): Eukaryota > Metazoa > Chordata > Mammalia > Artiodactyla > Bovidae > Neotragus > Neotragus pygmaeus. Next base: position 807,521 of record SJYV01051075.1, read on the forward strand.
CATTTGAAGCAAATTGGAAAGTTGAAAGAGCTGGGTGCCTCATGAGCCAACTGCAAATCAAAAAAACCATCATTTTGAAGTGGCATCTTCTCTTATTCTACCCAACAAATTGTTTCTGAATTGGATTGTGACATGTCACAAAAAGTGACTTTTATATGACAGCTGGCAATGACCAGCTCAGTGGTTGGACCGAGATGAAGCTCTGAAGCACTTCCCAAAAGCCAAACTTGCACCAAAAAAGATCATGGTCACTATTTGATGGTCTCCTGCTGGTCTGAACCACTACAGCTTTTTGAATCCTGATGAAACCATTACATCTGAGAAGTATGCTTAGCAAATCAATAAGATGCCCTGAAAACTGCAATGCATGCAGCTGGTACTGGTCAACAGAAAGGGCCTAATTCTCCATGACAATGCCTGACTACATATCGCAGAACTAATGCTTCAAAAGTTAAACCAACTGGGCACAAATTGTGCCTCATCTGCCATATTCACTTGTGTCAAGGAACGTTTAATTTTAAGGAATCCTACATGTTGTNTACTGGTCAACAGAAAGGGCCTAATTCTCCATGACAATGCCTGACTACATATCGCAGAACTAATGCTTCAAAAGTTAAACCAACTGGGCACAAATTGTGCCTCATCTGCCATATTCACTTGTGTCAAGGAACGTTTAATTTTAAGGAATCCTACATGTTGTTTTCTGTTTCTCAAGGGCCCTCTGTTCCTTATCAGTTCCTGGAAAACAGGAACGAGCAGAGCTGCACGCAGTTCTCAGGACTGAGGTCATGAGGCAGAATGCATACATGGATTCCTTTCAGTAATCTTTTACTTTTCTGTAAAACTGCTTAGTCATGTTCCTATTTCCAATACATGGATAATCTTCTGGCCCTGTGACGATCGTTATTCCCCTAGTTAATGTTGTTATGGCCCCATGACTATTGTTATTCCCTTAGTTACTGTTGTTATGCTTCTGGTTTTGGTGTTTTTTACGTCATTTTTTGCCTAAAGCTTTCTTGTATTACAATATATAAGCACACACTGCCATGAATAAAGCACCCTTTCCCCACTAGAGACTTGGGTCCCCCACATCCTTCTTTTCTTTGCCTTCTTTTCGTCGACTCCTGTCCCCAGGTTCTAGTCTGTCAAGAAGATCGTATCAAGTGGCATCCGAACAGGGACTTGGAGTACGCCCTTGGCCAGCGGACGGAGTGACTGTGGACCTACTGAGGTCGGTAAGTGCGGGGTTATGGGACAAACGGCAGGAAAGCCTCACCACTTTTCTACTTTGCTTCATCATTTATTTAAGGTTCAAGGACTTTTGGTTTCGCCTCAGCGATTAGAGGCTTGTCTCCAAACGGTGAACTTAAAGTCTCTCAGTCTGTCCAACTCTGCGACCCCATGGACTGTAGCCTACTAAGCTCCTCTGTCCATGGGATTTTCCAGGCAATAGTACTGGAGTGGATTGCCATTTCCTTCTCCAGAGGATCTTCCCGACCCAGGGATCGACCCCAGGTTTCCAGCGTTGTAGACAGACCCTTTACCGTCTGAGCCACCAGGGAAGTCCAAACGGTAATTGAACATAATCCCTGGTTCCTTGATGAAAGCAATTTTGATTTAAAGATTTGGAACCAAGTTAGAGAGAATGTTAAATGAACCACAAGACAGGGGAAAAATATTCCAATAGATTTCTGACCCTTATGGGCCCTCACTAAAGCCATGATTTTGCCATTTCAAGAATTTCAAGAAATTTCAAGAAAATTCTAGCCAACACCCCCCACCCTGATATTCGACAACAGGTAGAACACTTGTTACATGAAGATAAATTAGATGATAAAACTTCACAAAAGGCCCAATTAAAACAACATAAAATATTTAAAAATTATCCCACCAGCCCTGCTCCAGCTGTCCCAAGCGCTCCTCCTCCTCTTACAACGGACACCAAACTGAAAGTCCTCTCAACTCAAAGACAAAATGACTCTAACAATGACTCTTCAAAGATAACAATACTTTCCTTACTGACAATGATAAGCCTTTAACACATACTCATATTTATGAGAAAACACTATCCACTTATTCTCCTTCACAATGAAGGCTTTCTAGATTACTAGACTGGGACATAAAAAAACGAGTCCTTTCTAGCCTTTACCATGTCACACCTGCCCTTAGCCGAACAAAACCTTGCCAGATATAAACTTCAAATAGTTGAGCAACCCGACTCTAATAAAGATGGTCCAGATTTTGAGCCCAACATGGATATGGGTAAACCCCAACCTTGTGTTCCCCCCTGGAAAGCTAGAAGTCAATGAAACCTAAAGATAGCTACACAAAAATATTTCAAGGACCTAATGAAGCCTATGCTGATTTTTTAGCTAGATTCAAAGTTGCTATTCCCATAATGTTATCAAAGAGGCCAAAATGCAGCTAGAAAAACTGCTTGCTTATAAAAATGCAAACCAAAAATGTTAAAGAGCTACCACTCCAATTCATGAGATTGAGACTGTTATTGATTATTTAAAGCCTTATCACAATTTAGGATCAGAAACTCAAAAAATACATATGTTAACTGAAACAATGGTTGCTACCTTTAAAAAGGGATATGAAAGATGTTTCACATATGGGGATAAAACTCATTTAAAAAAGGATTCTGTTAAAAAGCACACAGAAAAAATTAAAACTATTAAAAAACCTCCAAAAATTTGCCCTCATTGCCATAAGAGGATACACTGGGCCAGAGAATGTCAATCTAAATATGATATTATAGGAAAGCCCATTTTGGGACACTCCACGCTGGCGACTCCCCAGGTCCCCATCGACAAAAACCAGGGCAAACTCCATCTTTTCCCTCAAACCCTCAACATCTGGCAATGCAACTGTCGATATACCAGCCCTAAATGATTTTCTCCTTTTTCCTCAAGTAGTCCCTTCTAAAATACCTACCGGACTTTTTTTGACCCCTACCCCCATAAACCTTCGGTCTTTTATTTGGCCAATAGTGTTCACACTAGAATAATTGATTCAAATTATAAGAGAGAAATTCCAATTATGATATCATCTTAGATATTATGGCAATTCAAAAAGGGAAACAAAACTGCTCAATTAATTCCTTTATCTTACATTTCTATTAACTCCTCTAATGATGTACAGACAGATGTATTTGACAATTCAGATCAAAAACAATCCTTATGGACATCAATAATATCTGAATATACCCAACTAAATATAAATATCAAAATTAATGGCAAAATTTTTTCTGGTCTCCTTGATACTAGATCTGATATTACTATTATTTCCAAACATTTATGGCCCAAATCTTGGCCTATACAGAAAATTTCTTGCCAAATTGCAGGAGTTTCTCAAACCAAAATACAAGAGGTTTATCAAAATGTCCAAATATATCCATACAAGGGACCAAAAGGCCAACCTACAATATTACGATGCTACATGATACGATGCACCTCTTAATTTAATAAAAGATTTACTTATGCAATGACAAACTCAAATATGTATTTCACATTTTTCCTAGGGGCCGCTGTACTGCTCACTTAACAAACAATGCAATTATTAAAATAACTTGAAAAGATGACAAGCCTATTTGGACAGAACAATGGGCCGTTACAAAAGAAAAACTAGAGGCTACTAAAAAACTTATCAATACACATTTGAAATTAAAACATATTAAAGAATCTTATTCTCCTTGAAATTCTCTCATTTTTGTAAAAAAAAAAAAATCTGACACTGGCATCTTCTAACAAACCTTCAAAAAGTTAATATATCTATAAAACCTATGGGTACATTGCAACCAAAAATTCCATCACCTACCATTATTCCTAAAAACTGACATATTATTATTATAGATTTATAAAATTGATTTTTTACTATACCTTTACACCCTCTAGACCGAGAAAGATTTGCTATCTCTCTTCCTTTCCTAATCATATTGGGCCTCATAAACAATATCAATAGACTGTATTGCCTTAAAAAATGATAAATTCTCCCACCATATGTCAGTATTATGTAGCCAAGCCTTTGAATCTGTGAGAAAACAATTTCCTGACTTCCTTGTTATTCATTATATAGATCATATATTGTCTTTGGCTCCATCTGTTTTAAAAACTCAACAAATGTTTGACATTAAGCTCAACAATGCTTAAAAGACTCTAGATTAATCATTGCCGCCCCTGAAAAGAATCAAACCTCTAGACCTTACCATTACTTAAGATCTATTGTTAATAGACAACATATTACTCCCCAACTAACACAGATTCATGTTGATAAATTATCAACCTTGAATGATTTTCAAAAACTTTTAGACAATATAAACTGGATTAGACCATCTTTGCTGCTGCTGCTAAGTCGCTTCAGTCGTTTCTGACTCTGTGCGATGCCATAGACGGCAGCCCACCAGGCTACCCTGTCCCTGGGATTCTCCAGGCAAGAGCACTAGAGTGGGTTGCCATTTTCTTCTCCAATGCATGAAAGTGAAAAGTGAAAGGGAAGTCACTCAGTCCTGTCTGACTCTTCGCGACCCCATGGACTGCAGCCCACCAGGCTCCTCCGTCCGTGGGATTTTCCCAGCAAGAGTGCTGGAGTGGAGTGCCATCGCCTTCTCCGCAGACCCTCTTTAGGTACTGCAAAGAGAAGGCAGTGGCAACCCACTCCAGTACTCTTGCCTGGAAAATCCCATGGATAGAGGAGCTTGGTAGGTTGCAGTCCATGGGGTCGCTAGGAGTCGGACAGGACTGAGCGACTTTGCTTTCATTTTTCACTTTCATGCATTGGAGAAGGAAATGGCAACCCACTCCAGTGTTCTTGCCCAGAGAATCCCAAGGACGGAGGAACCTGGTGGGCTGCCGTCTATGGCGTCGCACAGAGTTGGACACGACTGACGTGACTTAGCAGCAGCAGCAGCAGCAGCAGCAAGTATTGCAAATTATCAACTGACTAATCTATTTAATACTTTAAAAGATACTGATTTAAATAGTTCTCGTTCATTTTCACAAGAAACACACACAAAAAAGACTCTGTTAAATACAAAATGAATTACACAAAAACAATTTCTTACATTAGACTTGAATTGCCTTTAGAGTTGTTTATACTCCCCTCTCTCCATTCTCCCACAAGACTTCTTGCCCAACAAGAATATCCAATAAAATGGATATATACCCATTTTAAAGAGACAAAGTCACTTCCGCCCTATCTTGATTTGATCACTGTAATAATTATCAATAAAAAAAACAACTAAGACTTTAATTGGCTCTGATCCTCACCAAATTATATTGCCTATTAATAAAGCTCAATTTGAAAATGCATTACGAACTTCTACCGATTTCCAAATAGCCTTCTCAGACTATTTTAGAGAAATTTCATTTCATTATCCCTCTAATAAACTTTAAAATTTCTTTAAAAATACTGAATTTATTATCTCTCACATTGTTACATCACAACCTATACCTCAAGTTGATGTTTTCTATATAAATGGGACTAAAAACAGCAAAGCTTCATTTTGGTCTCTCAAAGAATATAAAGTCTTTTATACTAAATTTCATTCTGTTCAACAAAATGAATTATATGATCTTATTCAGGTTATTCACTTACATCCTTACCCTATCAATATAATTTCTAACTCCTCATATTCAGTTTTTGTATTAAAATATATAAAAACTTCTACCATAAATTCTAATCAATCTATTATTCAACAACTTTTTCTTGAATTACAATCTATTATTAGGGACCACACTTCCCCCACTTCACACACTGAAACTACAAATAAAAAAATTTTTAAAGGAGGAATACACAGCAACAATTCTATCTTCTCTATCCAGAGCAGACTTTACTAGATTTCAAATGCAAGATATTCTTTAATCCTATGACTATTGTTAATACAGCTTTATTTGTTTTAAATTTTTAAAAACTTACCACAAGGAGTTATCTTGACATAAGCAGAAAAACATTTCTAAGAATTCGAAGACATATCTCTTCCTCTGCCCATTTGGTATCAAGATGGGCTAACTAAACATTGGAAATCTAGGAAATTAATCTTACAGGGAAAGGGGTATGCTTGTATTTCTCCAGATAGATCCAATGAAATCAGTTGGCTTCCTTTTCGAAAGATCCACCTCAGGGGAGCATCAGATGTTCAAAATAGAGGAAAAAAACGGCCAAATTCCCGGGAAGAAAAAATCCCAATACAAGCCATGGCGACTCTAAAAATCTCCAAGAAACACTGCCCTCAACCTTATGATCTCTTTACCTAGGGATAAACAAAAACCCTTACTAATCAAGGTAAAAATCTGGTTTCTCAACAGGGAATGCCTTGGAATCTGGAAAATATTTTTGTTGCTATGCTTCCTTTGCTTGCTTCCCACC
>SJYV01051075.1:815443-873159 GCA_006410875.1 Neotragus pygmaeus
GCTCAAGCTGAATTAATCAATCATACTTATTGGACCTATATTCATAACCCCCTTTTTACTACAGGTATTTTAGAAAATAGACTGATGGAACTCATCCTTATTATAAACATGTCTCAGAGCAACCAAGAGCTGGTGGTTGACTTTCTCTCTTACAAGCTTTCCCAGAAAGGATACAGCTGGAGTCAATTTAATGATGTGGAAGAGAACAGAACTGAGGCCTCAGAAGGGAAAAAATCAAATATGGAAACACAAATGCCATCAATGACAACCCATCTTGGCACCTGGCAGATAACCCTGTGGTGAATGGAGCCACTGGCCACAGCAGAAGCTGGACGCCTGAAAGTGATCCCCATGACAACAGTAAAGCAAATCCTGAGGGAGACAGACAATGAGTTCGAACTGAGGTACCAACAGACATTCAGCAACCTGACGTCCCAGCTCCACATCACCCCAGGGACAGCATATCAGAGCTTTGAACAGGTAATGTATGAACTCTTCCAGGACGGGGTGAACTGGGCCTCATGGCCTTTTTTTCTTTCGGTGGGACACTATGCATAGAAAGCATAGACAAGGAGATGCAGGTATTGGTGAGTCAGATCACAACTTGGATGGCCACTTACCTAAATGACCACTTAGAGCCTTGGATCCAGGAGAACGGTGGCTGCGACAATTTTGTGAAACTCTACGGAAACAAAATAGCAGCCAAGAGCCAAAAGGGCCAGGAGCGCTTCAACTGCTGGTCCCTGATGGGCATGACTTTGGCTAGTATAGCCCTGCTGGGCTCGCTCTTCAGCCCATAGTAACTATTCCTTTCATTATAATCGTTCATATTTTATACAAGCTTGTGTTCCTCTTCCTTTTGTTATAGCTATAGAGAACTTACAATTTAATAAGACTCTATGTTTTGTGACTTGTATAGATTACAAAATGTATTCTTGTCTTAATTCCTCTGTTTCTTTGAAAAATGAATCCCTGGAAAGAGGGTCCCATGGCAGGACTTGCCTCCCGGCTACTCACTAAATTACTCCAGTGATTTAAACAATTCATTGGATGGTTAATTCTTGGCATTTTGGGATTAATAGCCATTTGCACTACTGCTGCTGCCTCAGGCATTGTTTTACAAACCTAAATTCAAACACAAAACTTTAGTCAAAATTGGGCCAAAGATGCTTATATTATATGGGCCACTCAGGCTCAGATGAGGAAATTCAAGATAAAATACAGGAACTAAAAATAGCCATCCAATGAGTCAGAGATCAATGAATAGATTTATGAAAACAAGTAATATTAAAATGTGATTGGAATTCTACATAATTTTGTATCACTCCTGTTCAGTTCAACTATAGTGCTTATAATTGAGAACAAATTAAATTTCACTTACAAGACATACATGATAATGCTTCCCTAATTGTACAATTATTGCAAAAGAAAATCTTTGAAACCTTCCTAAAAGTCTGCTCTCTTCCAATAGTTTGGAAACTTTAGCTGAATAGCTAGCTGATCAATTATCTGGGCTACAACCTCAAAGATGGTTCCAAAGTATTACTCATGCTATTGGGTCTGATGCTGTAACATTGGTACTTGTCCTAGTAATTATATTTGTTGTATACCAATGCTTTTCAACATAAATTGTTCACAGTAAACAAACTGGTCAATTGGTCAGGGCCTTTTTCATAAAAGTAATAAAAAGGGGGAATTGTCAGGGAACTTTTAATTTTAAGAAATCCTATATATTGTTTTCTGTTTCTCAAAGGCCCTCTGTTCCTTATCAGTTTCTGTAAAACAGGAATGAGCAGAGCTGCACGCATTTCTCAGGACTGAGGTCATGAGGCAGAATGCATACATGGATTCCTTTCAGTAACCTTTTACTTTTCTGTAAAATTACTTACCTTCTGGCCCTGTGATGATTATTCCCCTAGTTACTGTTGTTATGGCCCTATGCAATGCCAAAGAATGCTCATACTACCACACAATCGCACTCATCTCACATGCGAGTAAAGTAATGCTCAAAATTCTCCAAATCAGGCTTCAGCAATACATGAACCATGAACTTCCTGATGTTCAAGCTGGATTTAGAAAACACAGAGGAACCAGAGATGAAATTGCCAACATTCTCTGGATCATTGAAAAAGAGAGTTCTAGAAAAACATCTATTTCTGCTTTATTGACTATGCCAAAGCCTTTGACTGTGTGGATCACAATAAACTGTGGACAACTCTGAGAGAGATGGGAATACCAGACCACCTGACCTGCCTCTTGAGAAATCTGTATGCAGGTCAGGAAGNTGTATGGATGTGAGAGTTGGACTATAAAGAAAGCTGAGTGCAGAAGAATTGATGCTTTTGAACTGTGATTTTGGAGAAGACTCTTGAGAGTTCCTGGGACTGCAAGGAGATCTAGCCAGTCCATCCTAAAGGAAATCAGTCCTGGGTGTTCATTGGAAGGACTGATGTTGACGCTGAAGCTCCAATATTTTGGCCACCTGATGCAAAGAGCTGACGCATTGGAAAAGACCCTGATGCTCGGAAAGATTGAGGGCAGGAGGAGAAGGGGACAACAGAGGATGAAATGGTTGGATGGCATCACTGACTCAATGGACATGAGTTTGGGTAAACTCCGAGAGTTGGTGATGGGCAGGGAGGCCTGGCGTGCTGCAGTTCATGGAGTCACAAAGAGTCGGACACAACTGAACCAGTGAACTGAACTGACCCCAGTACTGGTCCACTGGCAATGAGATATAAACTATACCACTGTCAAAATGGGAAATAAGCCTAGCTTCCCTTTAGACACCCTGCTAGGTTGTCTTTTGACCCACTGGGAGAGATACCAACTGGAAGGACTAAAAAGGAAAAAACTTATCAATTACTGTACTCAATACCGGCCTACTTACTCCCTAGGAGGAGGGGGAAAATGGCCCCTGTCTGGGTCACTTGGATTCAATACCATTTTGCAGCTCAGTCTATACTGCAAATGTGAGAATAAATACAAGGAGGTTCCCTATGTCCAGGCCTCTATGGCCCTCTACCAGAACTCTGAGAAAAGGAGAAAATATAAGCTTGAAGACCCTGATAAATGCTCTTGCAAATTCCTTTTGGCAAGGTCCGAAGCAGATCCCCTTGACCTTCTCTTGACCCCCTCAGCTTGGGCAGAGAGGACATGGGGAAAGGAAGTTCAGACAAGCACAGAAGTCACAGAACCTGAAAGAAAGTCACTTACAGTTGCCTCAGCTCCACCTCCATATGCAGCTTCTCCCATGAAATTATGATCAGGAAGTAAGCTTTGTCCTCTACAGAAGGAAAGGTCACCCTCAGGCAAAATCTGCCCCCTCTGCTTTTCCTTTAGGATGGACTAGTTAGATCTTCTTGCAGTCCCAGGGACTCTCGAAGAGTCTTCTCCAAAATCACAGTTTAAAAGCATCAATTCTTCTGCACTCAGCTTTCTTTATAGTCCAACTCTCACGTTCATACATGACTACTGGAGAAACCATAGCTTTGAGTAGACAGACTTTGTTGGCAAAGTAATGTCTCTGCTTTTTAATATGCTGTCTAGGTTGGTCATAACTTTCCTTCCAAGGAGTAAGCGTATTTTAATTTCATGGCTGCAGCCACCATCTGCAGAGAAGTACCAGATGGGGAGGGGAGAACTACACATGTTCATGTTCCTTTTTCTATGCAAGACATTACCCAATGCAGGAAACAACTGAGTTCATACTGTGAGAACCCCCAAAGGGTTAAGATGAATTTGAGCATCTTAGCCTTAACTTCTCCCTCACCTGGAAGGATATAATGGTCATCCTCACCCAGTGTTGTAAAATGAGGAAAAAGCAAGAATCCTAAATCAGGCTGGAAAAGTGTCTGATGAGACAGTGGGTGGTCAATCTGGCCCCCTGCAGAAGAGGCAGTCCCCTCTGCAGAGCCAAATTTGGATCTCAATACAAGAACAGGAAAGGAATTCTTAAGACCCTCACTACTTGCCTACTACAGGGAAGGACCTGGGGTGTCCAGAAGGTCATTAATTATAATAAGATACAAGAGGTTATACAGGAAGAGAATGAAAATCCACTCTTTTTTTTTGGGAAGACTCACAGTGGCCTTTAAAAACTGTATCCAGGCAGATCTAAAAAGTATGGAAGGAAGAGTTCTGTTGGCCCATTCCTTCATAACCCAGGCAATCCCAGACATAAGGAGAAAATTGCAAAAACTAGGAAAAGGACCAGAGACCTCAATCTGATTTGGTGGAGGAGGCAAATAGGGTGTTTTTGAATAGAGACTGGGAGGAGGAAATCAAAAGGGAGCAAAAGGAAGCCTGAAAAGCTAGGAGGATAGAGAGGCAGACCCAAGCCTGGGCCTGACAGTAGGCTAAAAACTTGGCTTTGATTCATCCTACCACTATGCGAGAGCCACAGGGAGAGCAATGAAGAAAAAAGGATCTTAGAAATCCACTGTGGCTGAGATATACCCAGTGTGCCTACTGCAGAGAGGATGGGCAATGGAAAGGGGAGTGTCCATATTGCCCTAAGGGAAGGCGTATGAAGACCCCTACACCTGCTCCCTTTGTGTTAGTCCTGGGTGACTGGGACTGATGATGCTTAGGAGCTCAAGAAACCCCCATGAATGGTGAGATCCAAATCACTTCTCTCGACCCTTGGGTGACTCTATAAATAGGAGGTAAGGAAGTGAACTTTCTCTTGAACATGTGGGGCTGCCTTCTCTGTCACCTCTTTCTGATTAGGACCTTTAGACTCCCTAACTAAAAAGGTGACAGGAGTAGATGGAAAACCCCAAAGCAAAAATTTTACTAAGCCCCTCCATTGGAAGGTGGGCAACTGGCAAGGGATCCACCCCCTTATGCATCCCCAGTTGCCCCGCTTCCCTACTGGGGAGGGACCTTCTTTGCCGCCTCCAGACGAGAGTGACTTGGGGAAAGCTAGAAACCGATAGTTTCCTTTGTCTGGTATCTGAATACATGCAGTCAGACATAGAAAAGGAGGAGTCCTTTCCTTTCTTAGATGAGGTCATTCCCCAGGTGTGGGATATCTCCAGCCCTGGTCTAGCCATAAATTTTCCACTAGTGAAGATTCTCCTGAGGCCAAATGCTCCCTACCCCTGGAAAAGACAATGTCCCTTAAAACCAGAAGCTCTTGAGGGTCTTAGACCATTAGTTAACAAATACCAGAATACTGGAATTCTAATCACCTGTGAGTCTCCCTGCAACACTCCAGTCTTGCCTGTTAAGAAACTGGATGGATCTCATCGATTCGTCCAGGATCTAAGCATGGTTAACTAAGCTGCGGTCCCCATCCACCCCATAGTCCTAAACCCGTATACCCTCCTATCCCAAGTCCCAGGAAATGCTAAGTACTTCTCAGTCTTGGATCTTAAGAATGCTTTTTTTTTTTTTTTTTTTGCATTCCTCTCCATCCCAAATCCCAAAAGCCCTTTGCCTTTGAGTGGTGGGGCCTGGGAACAAGGGAGGTCATACAATTTTGCTGGACTCAACTACCACAAGGGTTTAGGGACAGCCCTCATATTTTGGGGACTTCCTTGCGGAGAGAACTAAGAGAATTAACCTTAACAAACAGTAATCTAATACAGTATGTAGATGACTTTTTCATAGCTAGCTCAGATTTTATCAGCTCTCAAATGGATACTATTAAAACTTTAAATTTCCTCTATGAAAAGAGTTATTGAGTATCCCCTAAAAAGCTCAATTAGTTTAACACAAGTAAGATACCTTGGATTTATAATTACAGAAGAGGGGAAAAGAATGGTCAACCCCCAGAGGAAATCACTCATCTAAATACCCCATAACCTGAAACAAAAAAACAGCTTAGGGAATTTTTAGGAATGACTGGATTTTGTCAGATCTGGATTCCTGGTTATGGGAATCTGGCCCGACCCCTATATGAAAAATTAAGAGGGAAAGAGGAAGAGCCACTTGACTGGGAGACCTGCAAGGTTCCCTTTAATGCCCTGAAAGAATCTATCACACTGGCCTAAACCCAGCTTTAGGTCTCTCGAACCTGGAAAAGCCTTTCAGGCTGTATGTCTCTGAAATGGTAGGAACTACTCTTGGGATGTTAGGGCAAATGATGGGGGCTGTATTACAACCCATGGCTTACCTCTCAAAACAGCTAGACAAGGCCTCCAGGCAGTAGCGGCCACAGCTCTCATGGTTAAAGAGGCATCTAAGCTGACCCTGGGTCAGCCCACCACAGTGTATATACAAGGTCACCAGGTGCAAGCAGTCTTGGAAACTAAAGGGGATAGATGGATGAGAGGGGGAAGGATCCCTCAATACCAAGCCCTCCTCCTTGACACTACAGAAATAAAGTCTGTCAGACTTTAAATTCAGCCCCTTTAATGCCAGATCCCCATGCTTCCCCCTTGATTACCAATGCATGCAAATCATAGACAATTTATACTCTTCTCACCCTGACCTATCTGAGACATCTTTATCTGACCCAGAGGAAGAATGGTGCACAGATGGCAGCAATTTTGTAGAGAAAGGAAAGAGGCAAGCAGGATATGCTGTAGTGAGCCTAGAATAAACTAGAGAAAATAGGTCTCTTCCCCCAGGCACCTCAGCTCAGAAAACTTAACTTTTTGCCCTGACAAGAGCTTTGGAATTAGGGGAAGGAAACAGGATTAATGTGTGTACAGGCTCTAAGTATGCTTTCCTCATCCTGCGTGGCCATGCAGCAATTTGGAAGGAAAGAGGGATGCTCAGTACTCAAAACTCTATTAAACACAAAGAGCTCGTTCTCAGGCTCCACAAGGTGGTCAAACTTCCTGCTAAATTAGCTGTCATCCACTACAAGGGTCCCCAAAAGGGACAAGAAAAGGAGGCCCAGGTAAACAGGAAAGCTGATCAGGAGGCAAAATGAGCCACTAGGGAAGCTACCCGTCACTGCTATCTGCCCCTTTCCCCCGAGGAAATCCTGACTCCAAATTATACCCAAGAGGAACATTCCCAATATCCTGAGTGGGGCTGGGAGCTTTGGTCACATGGGTGGTTCCAGACTGATCAGGCCCAATAATACTTCCTGACTCTCAGGTTTGGAAAATTACTAACTCCCTACATAAAAGTACCCATTTTGGAAGAGATAATCTGGAAACCTTGCTCAAGCCCATTCTCTACCACCCCCAGTTGGCTAAAGTTGTTCAGCATGTCACACAGAATTGTGATACGTACCTAAGAAATATTCCAAAATCCAGACCCTTGCCACCCTAATTTTAAACTTGTCCAACATCGGGGATCATACCCAGGGGAGGACTGGAAGGTGGATTTTACATCCATGCCAAAGACCCACGGTTCTCTTACTTGCTAGTCTTTGTGGACACATTCACAGGATGGACCGAAGTATTCCCTGCTAGGACACAGAGATCTACCAAAGTCTGTAAAGCTCTGCTGAAGGAGATAGTGCCTAGGTTTGGGCTGCCTCAATCCTTCAGAGCAACAATGGGCCCTCATTTATAGCCATGATATCCCAGAACCTGGCCAAAGGCTTAGGAATCAAATACCGCCTCCACTCATCCTGGTGGCCTCAAGGAAGGTGGAGAGAGTCAACCAGACTCTTAAAAGGGCTCTGGCCAAACTATGTCAAGAAACACTTATACATGGATGCATATGCTACCCATTGCTCTCATGAAGTTACAGGAAGCCCTCCAACGACCACTACTATTAAGCCCTTATGAAATATAGACATCCATTCTTAACTTCTGATTTTTTGGACATCAATGCACTCCTAAAACATGTAATTGACCTGGGAAGGTTTCAACAAGAACTCCGATGATATGGAGAACAGATCCTCCCTAGACTGATTTGGACTGATTTGAAAAATCCCCAAGCAAAGCCAGGGGACCAACTGTTAGTAAAGACTTGGCAAGAGAAAGGGAGTCCAAGCTAGCTGTCTGAGAAATGGACAGGACCATATCAGGTTGTTCTAATAACCTCAAATGCTGTAAAAGTTAAGGGTCTATCTGCCTGGGTCCACAATTCTAGAATAAACCCCTATGGCTTACAGGAGGGGAAATGGGGACTGAGACTGTAAAACCAGAGGACAATTATTCCTGTGAACCTGTTGAAGACCTCAGACTCTTGATCAGGCAAAACCCATCAAATCTCCCTCAGATAAGTAAATCATCCTATGATGTTCCTCCTCTTCCTGATCATGCCTCCCTGTACAGCTATTAATCCCTCCCTTAAAGATGCTTATATGCTTGCAAACCACACTGCTTCTTAACTCAACCTAACCACCCCCTGCTGGATCCGCACTGGCGGCAGAAGTTGGGGACTATGTGCAACCTGTCCCAGGGTATCAATGGCCCACCCTTCCAGCCCAGCTACATGCTATCACCCAATGCACTGCGTCAGGTCATGGTTTGGCCTTTTGGGTAAAAGGGGAAGAAAACATCATGCTTTGGTATCAACAATAGCTGTGTATATTTACTCCCATGATAACATCTGCAATCCCAGCCAAGCCCTTATTTTCTCTCTTGACTGACAACCCCCAAGTGCCTTCCCTATCTGTCTCAAAAGTGACTCTTGAACAGCGGTGTCTATGAGAAATCTAGACAACTCATGATGTGGGGTAACCTTCACGGTTAGAACTGATGGAGAAAACCGGGATCTAGAAATTGTTCTAGGGTATTACAATTTAGCCCAAAGTCTGGGAACTAGAAGTTCTGGCAGAACTGACACGCTATACCTATCCCTGAGCATGAGGCTCTCCTCTAATGCTGTTAACCAGTTTGGAAAATCCATGTTCTGTTCTGGATGACCAAAAAACCACAACTGATCATCCTAGTTTCTAAATTTGGACAAGCAACTCTGACTTCTGTTATTCCATTATAGGGGTCCCCACCCCTGAAAACCTAACCCTATGGCAGGAAACTGAACAAAATACCCTCACTGCTGCTGGTTTTGCAGCAAGTGGAGTGATGATCTCCTCCCAGCTGCTAAAGGACTGCCCCTGTTCCATTATACCATGTTCCACTTGTAAGGCAGATGGATATCCTGTTCCACTTTGGCAAACTCATTTTGTTACCCCTGTCACCTTTTTGATCAGGAACTTGCTCCCTAGGGTATGTCATGCCCCACATAGATCTGGTCTGGAGTAACACCTCCTTGCCCTTACCAGTATCATCCCACCAGAGGATACGTCATGTGGTAGTATTTACCCCCATTTCTCTGGCATTAGGACTAACTGCTGGTTTGATAGGTGCTGCACTGAGGGAACTTCTTTACATAAACTTCAGCAGCTTTTTGACCAACACTGCTGTATCCGTAGAAAAAACTGCGAGGACCCTCCAATCTCTACAATCCCAGTTAGACTCCCTAGCTGCAATGGTCCTATAAAATGATCAGGCCCTAGATTTACTGACTGCAGGGCGGGGGTGGGGTGGGGTGGGACATGCCTTTCCCCATGATGAATGAGGAACTAAGGATGTAATAAAATCAAGAAAAAGGATGCTGGCCCCAGATAGGTGAGCTACATACGAAAGAGATGATTTCAGTAATAAGCCCAGAAGCTTGCATCTTCCCATACACAGAAAAGCACTAAATTCCTTGGGATATAGGGTTTTCCTTTAGTTCAGTTCAGTCGCTCAGTCGTCTCAACTCTTTATAACCCCATGCTGCACACCAGGCTTCCCTGTCCATCATCAACTCCTGGAGCTTGCCCAAACTCATGTCCATCGAGTCAGTGATGCCATCCAACCATTTCATCCTCTCTTATCCCTTTCTCCTCCTGTGTTCAATATTTCCCAGCATCAGGTTTTCCAAGTAGTCAGTTCTTCACATCAGGTGGCCAAGGTACTAGAGCTTCAGCTTTAGCATCAGTTCTTCCAATGAACATTTTCAGGACTGATTTCCTTTAGGTTTGACTGGTTTGATCTCTTTTCAGTGCAAGGAACTCTCAAGAGTCTTCTTCAATACCATGGTTCGAAAGCATCAATTCTTTGGTGCTCAGCTTTCTTTATGGTCCAACTCTCACATCTATACATGACTACTGGAAAAACCATAGCTTTAACTAGATGGACCTTTTGTCAGTAATGTCTTAACTTTGTAATACACTGTCTAGGTTTGTAATAGCTTTTCTCCCAAGGAGCAAGAATCTTTTAATTTTATGGGTGCAGTCACCATCTGCAGTGATTTTGGAGCCCAAGAATATATAAATATAATATATAATAAATATATAATAAATATATAATAAATATAAAAAATATATATAAAGTCCCTCACTGTTTCCAGTTTACCCATTTATTTGCCATGAAGTGATGGGACTAGATGCCATATCTTAGTTTTTTGAAGGTTGAGTTTTAAGCCAGTTTTTTCAGTTTCTTCTTTCACTTTCAAGAGGCTCTTTAGTTCTTCTTTGCTTTCTGCCATAAGGGTGGTATCATCTGCATATCTGAGGTTACTGATATTTCTCCCTGCAGTCTTGACTGCAGCTTGTGCTTCATCCAGTCTGCATTTTGCATGATGTATTCTGCATAAAAGTTAAATAAGTAGAGTGACAACATACAGCCTTGACGTATTACTTTCCTAATTTGGAAACAGCCCATTGTTCCCTGTCCAGTTGCAACTGTTGCTTCTTGACTTGCATACAGATTTCTCAAGAAGCAGGTCAGGTGGTCTGGTATTCCCATCTCTTTAAGAATTTTCCACAGTTTGTTGTGATCCATGTAGTCAAAGACTTTGACGTAGTCAATGAAGCAGATGTTCTTCTGGAATTCTCTCGATTTTTCAATGGTCCAACGGATGTTGGCAATTTGATCTCTGGTTCCTCTTCCTTTTCTAAATCTAGTTTGGACATAGGGAGGTTCGTGGTTAACGTCCTATTGAAGCCTGGCTTGGAGAATTTTGAGCATTACTTTGCTAGCGTGAGATGAGTGCAATTCTGCAGTAGTTTGAACATTTTTGGCATTGCCTTTCTTTGGGATTGGAATGAAAACTGACCTTCTCCAGTCCTGTGACCACTGCTGAGTTTTCCAAATTTGCTGGCATATTGAGTCCAGCACTTTCACAGCATCATCTTTCAGGATTTGAAATAGCCCAACTGGAATCCCATCACCTCCACTAGCTTTGTTTGTAGTGATGCTTCCCAGGGCCCACTTGACTTCGTACTCCAGGATGTCTGGCTCTAGGGGAGTGACCACACCATCATGGTTACCTGGGTCATTAAGATCTTTTTTGTATAGCTCTTCTATGTATTCTTGCCACCTTCTCTTCATATCTTCTGCTTCTGTTTTCCTATACATAGAAAAGCACTAAATTCCTTGAGATATCTGGTTTTCCTTAATCAACAATAATCTTTCATGTTGACTATCTGCCCCTCCTCCCCACCCCTTTGTTGCAAACTTCTATATAACCTGACTCCTTCCCTTGCCTCCTCAGGGCAGTTTCTCTAATCGAGATGCTCTCTCCCAGGCTTGAAGTCCTGAACATTCCCACTGAATAAAACAACTTCTGTTTTCAGGTTGTGACTATATTTCTTAAGTTCACACACACACACACACACACACACACACACACACACACTCTACTTTCAGGTTGTGACTGTATTTCTTAAGTTGACATACACAGACACACACACACAGAGTTCCATAGTGTATAAATGTAAAACTAGAGGTTGAAATTCCCTCTCTGTTAAAAGGACAAAGTTTCTTAGATTATCGGCCTGTATTTAATGAGACAATATAATTACTGTCACTTTGGTCACATGGTTAAGTAATTTTTCACAGTGACCTATTTAATTAAACATTCAAACCTTTTAACAACTTCTTCAAATCAAATTCTAAATTAAGTCTTCTTGATCTCTGACTCAGATTTCCCAGAGGGCCCCTGGAAACCCTTAAAAGGATTTGTTCTCTCACCTTGTAAAATGAGAAGTATTAAACTAATTAGATTTATTTGATATGTTAAATAGGTGCTTTGCATGGCAAGCATTAACAAATAAGTGATAATGCTTTCTAGATTACACTTTCCATAGATTATAATTCTATAGCTATGTGTTATTAATATAAGTATTTTGGCAACTGTACAAAATTTCTAGAAATTTGTTAATGTCATAGCTATCCATGTTGTGTCCTATCATAACTCCACTCATCTTGAAATGTTCAATGTCACAGAGATAGCCAAATTTCCTTCTCAAATGCATTATAATGAACTTTCATCAGACCTTCAACCACAGCCATTTTAAACCTTTTCTCAGTCACAGATATTGTTGTACTCTGATGCCTTCCTGAAAACACTGGTAGTCAGCTATAGGACTTTCAACAATACCTTCTCAGAAATCCGTGGAAAGACTATAACAGGTACTCTGGCTTATATAACTTTATATACAGGGTTATATTACTTTAAGATCATACCACTGTACTGAATAAAGACTTACAGAACTAATGGAGAAGCTCACGGGTTCATGAAATTGCTAACAGAAATCAAGGAAGACCTGAATTTATCACGTGGAATTAAATAGACTGATGAAGAATGATTCCTTCTATGACTTCTGCTTAGAATATTCCTGGTTCTTTGACGTTCTGTCTTCTAGATTTAAGGGTTCCCTTTTCTCTTGAGCTATCTAGAGTTTAAAGCAATTTAGTAGATTATATCTTTGTAAGCAGAAATAAAGTATTTCTCTTTTCTCCGAGTTAATCCTCAGAAATTTAGAGAAAACACTTACTGTATACTTGTTTTCATGGCAATATAGTTATTTGAATAAATTCAACAAGAATTTGTTCTCCTTGATAACAGGACACAATTGGAAACACTAATTATATTACCAAGGTTTTGACTGGAATGTCATATTTGAGGATGGTGTACATAAATATGACTAGTTTTAAGGAACTAAGGTTGACTTTAAATAGCCAGTGCTTCTCGGAAAATTGGCCCAGGACCTGGTTTACAGGAGTCTCAGCTTTACAGGTGAAAAAAGAAAGCCACTTCCTGCCAGGCTGTGGAAGCTTAGGATATTTGAGGTACCTGAAGAAGGAGGTATTATTCATCTAGATGTGCAGGTATGCAAGAGAAGTCTAATAGCAAGTTCTTACCTTGGATTTCGTCTCAAGGCTTTCAAAAGTCCCAGCTAGGATTTCTAACAAAAGTTCAAAAGGTCTATGTCTTCAATTACCATTCTTTATGCACTTATATAAATAATCAGGCCAAGTTTGATGACGCTAGACTCATCTTGCAAACAAAAACAGTCTTACCTTGACTATCTATGATAGAAATGGGAGGATTATAGAATTAAATCATGTATTCCTGTAATTGCTGACTTTCAACGCTCCCTGAAAGGAGCTCAGGGTGAACAGAAATGAGGGACTCTGTGCTCTGGGAAAAACCGGCAGGACAGGTCTTCAGATAGTTATTTTCAGGAGACAATTTTATGCACCCAATTCTTGTATATCCTCATATCTAGAAAAGCACTAAAATCCTTCGTGGTGACATCTGCTTCTTGTGAGTAGCAGAAACCTAGGGGTGGGGGGGAAGTGCTTGGTTCCAAATACTCTCCCTTCACCAAAATCAAAACATATACTGACCTTCCCCTCCATCTCTTTGGACTAGTTTCTCAGAGCTATCTAAAATGCTGTCTCCTAGGCTGTAGTCCTCATTTTGCCCCCAGTAAAACTTAACTCACAACTCTTAAATCCTCTCCTGGGAGTTTCAGTGCCACATCTAAAAGCACATTGTCATAGAACTAGCATGTTTCCCACCTATTCTCTCAAGGGCCTATTTATCTTTCCCTAAACATCATTTGTTTTCCCCTAAGTGCCCTTTTCTGCAGTCCTCTTCTCTTATTAAGATGGTAAGTTGCAAATTCTTCCAGACATATTTTACTCTGAACCCAAATTTACATATGTAAAATTTGCCATTTCTCTTGCTAATCAGTCCTTTGTCAGTTTATTTCACAGGCCACCACCAACTGAATCTAAAAGGGTTGACAGAGGAGAGGCTTTCCCTCACTACTGGAGAAAACAAGTCCAGGGGTATGCTCTCATAAACCTCATCAATACTGGCAGCTTCTCCCTATCTAGTAACTACAATTAGATATAAAATAAAAGTTTCCTTATTCTTAAAGGGAGTGTAGCTGTTTCAAAAATAGCATTGAAGTTTTCATTCAGATGGGTCTTGACTGTTCACTTCTAGCCCCCTCCACAATGGACTTCTAGCCAATTTTTAGTCATTATTTCCAAATATTTAGGGGCTTCCCTGGTGGCTCAGAGGTTAAAGCATCTGCCTCCAATGTGGGAGACCTGGGTTGGATCCCTGGGTCGGGAAGATTCCCCTGGAGAAGGAAATGGCAAACCACTCCAGTATTCTTGCCTGAAGAATCCCATGGACGGAGGAACGTGGTGGGCTACAGTCCACGGAGTTGCAAAGAGTTGGAAACGACTAAGTTACTTCACTTCACTTCCAAATATTTACAGCATGATGAATAAGCTGAAATTTTAGACGATGAAAAATAAGACAAAGTGTGGAACCCTGTACCAAGGTGGCAGCCGTGGAGCCCTGTACCAAGGTCAGGGAATAAAAATCTCGGGAACCGATCAAGCCCCATAGCAACTGTTGCCATGGGTGTCCAGATCTAAACCAGCCAGTTCCCTGACTTCATATTCCCTATAGCATCCTAACCAATCACCTAATGCCACCGTTCCGGTAGGAATTCTGTCTTGAGGCTATAAAAATTTGGCCACTAGCATGCAAAAGGGCTCTCTCTTGAGCTGACCCACCGTTCTAACAGCATCTTGCACTATAATAAATTTTATTCTCCTCTTATTCTGCCTCATGTCTGGAACTTCTTTTTCAACCCATGCACGTACCACGCACAAAGTGATCAAACATGATACTGATATGAAGCAAGCTTCCTGACAGCTCAGTTGGTAAAGAAACCGCCTGCAACGCAGGAGCCCCAGGTTCGATTCCTGGGTTGGCAAGATCACCTGAAGAAGGGATAGGCTACCCACTCCAGTATTCTTGGGCTTAACCTTGTGGCTCAGCTGGTAAAGAATCCGCCTGCAATGCAGGAGACCTGGGTTTGATCCCTGGGATGGGAAGATCCCCTGAAGAAGGGAAATGTTACTCTAGTATTCTGGCCTGCAGCATTCATGGACTGTATAGTCTATGGGGTCGCAAAGAGTTGGACAGGACTGAGAGATTTTCGCTTTCACTGATATGAAGCAACCTGAAGACAGAGGTAGATCTGCAAAATTGCTATTTAGTTGCAAATTCCATTTAGAACTGGTGCTTTTTGAAACATCAGTTTTACATAAATGCTTATCCAGTAGCACATCATAAACCATAGGGCTAGAATAATTTTTTTCTTTCCTGTAAATGTGGAATTGAGAGCTAAAACTGTTAAACTTAGCAACAGATGATTTTTTCAAGAGCAAAATAATATGTAACCCATAGGACTCATAAGAAAAACTTAAATTATTAGCCACTTCTCAAAGCAAAGGCATTACTTTGCTGACAAAGGTCCATATAGTCAAAGCTATGGGTTTTTCAGTAGTCATGTACAGATGTGAAAGCTGGACCATAAAGAAGACTGAGCACTGAAGAACTGATGCTTTTGAACTGTGGTGCAGAAGACTTGAGTTCCCTGGACTGTAAGGAGATCAAATCAGTCAATTCTAAAGGAAATCAACTCTAAATATTCATTGGAAGGACTGATGTTCAAGCTCCAACACTTTGGCCACCTCATGCAAAGAGCTGACTCACTGGAAAAGACCCTAATGCTGGGAAAGATTGAGGGTAGGAGGAGAAGGGGGCGACAGAGGATGAGATAGTTGGATGGTATCACCAACTCAATGGACATGAATCTGAGCAAACTCTAGGAGACAGTGAAGGACAGGGACTGCCTGCTGCAGTCCATGGGGTTGCAAACAGTCAGGCATGGCTTAGCAGCTGAACAACCGTCACCTCCAGGCACACTGACTAAATTCTGAACATACTGGCAATAAAACAGCACTTAACTTTTTTTTTCAGGCATTTAAAGATTTTCATGCACCATGTAACTGAAGTTTTTGGTCTCTTGATTTTCTTTGACTCACATCTCTTCCTTTCCTTGGCATATGAAAATCCCTCTCACTGTTACGCAAAGTCCAGTAGTGGAAATTCTGTACTGAAATTAAATCGTAATATTTGATCTAATTCTAAATCAAATAGCACTGTTTGGGGTTCTCATTTGGGGATTACTCAAAAACAAATGTTTCTCCTGTTCAAATTAACTTATATAGTAGCACAAGGTTAAAAGAAATCATTTCAGGAGTGGCAATGTTTCAGGAAAGCACCACATTGGGAGGGGTGGGTAGAGTGACCAATCAGATGAACATAAGCACCTTTTACATAGTTTTTCCTTAAAAGGAGTCAAACAGCTTTCAATTTTCTGGAATTAAAATGGCAGCAGAGGTAGGATATTAAAATGTGCAAGCTAATTGCTTCTTTTGCATCTTCATAAAGGACTAAAATGCAAAGAAATAGAGGAAAACAATAGAATGGGAAAGACTAGAGATCTCCTCAAGAAAATTAGAGATACCAAGGGAGCATTTCATGCAAAGATGGGCTCAATAAAGGACAGAAATGTTAGGGACCTAAAAGAAGCAGAAGATATTAAGAGGTGGACCCAGATGATCATGATGGTGTGATCACTCACCTAGAGCCAGACATCCTGGAATGTGAAGTCAACTGGGTCTTAGGAAGCATCACTACGAACAAAGCTAGTGGAGGTGATGGAATTCTGGTTGAGCTATTTCAAATCCTGAAAGATGATGCTGTGAAAGTGCTGCACTCAATATGCCAGCAAATTTAGAAAACTCAGCAGTGGTCACAGGACTGGAAAAGGTCAGTTTTCATTCCAGTCCCAAAGAAAGGCAATGCCAAAGAATGCTCAAACTACCGCACAATTGCACTCTTATCAAAAGGCTAGCAGTGATGCTCAAAATTCTCCAAGCCAGGCTTCAACAGTACGTGAACTGTGAACTTCCAGATGTTCAACCTGGTTTTAGAAAAGGCAGAGGAACCAGAAATCAAATTGCCAACATCTGCTGGATCATGGAATAAGCAAGAGCGTTCCAGAAAAACATCTATATACACAAAATGTTCTTTACTCTGAAGAAAACAGGTTTCTTTTGGCACTCCCTAGTTAACAGGAAGGAGAAGGCAATGGCACCTCACTCCAGTACTCTTGCCTGGAAAATCCCATGGACGGAGGAGCCTGGTAGGCTGCAGTCCATGGGGTCGCTAAAGTCGGAAACGACTGAGCGACTTCACTTTCACTTTTAACTTTCATGCATTGGAGAAGGAAATGGTAACCCACTCCAGTGTTCTTGCCTGGAGAATCCCAAGGATGGCAGAGCCTGGTGGGCTGCTGTCTATGGGGTCGCACAGAGTCGGACACGACTGACGTGACTTAGCAGCAGCAGCAGCAGTTAACAGGAAAGGGAACAGCAAATGAACAGACAATGTTAATAAAGGGAAGAGAAGTAGTAATAACCCAACCCTGTAATAATATAACCCAAAGTCCTAGAAGGGATAAAAAAATTAAGCCACATTGAAATAAAGATGATTCCGCAGTATCACAAAGGTCATCTGTATTTTTGTAATACTGATACTTGGGCACAGATACAAAGTTTTGTGTGCTAATACACACATTGCTAAAAAGGGAGCCAGGTATGAGACAAAAACTAATTTAGAAAATTAAAGAGCCTGATTCAGTCTCTGCTTTCTGTCCAACCCTTCTAAAATGTCTTTTGCTGAGCTTTCATGCTGTTGTTTTCACAGCAGAAACAAAGGTGTTTGAAAAACTGGCCACAGTGTTATAGTCTCCAAGCTGCCGGACAACTTTATTCAACAAGAAATTACATGTGGTGGTGGTTGAAACAAAACAAACTGTTCAAAAGGACCTCAGTGTCAGGGTATGTTCTCTGTACCCTTAATCTGACCTTAATACTGTAGAACCTTAGTCTCACAGTGTTTTCCTGACACAAACAAGACAATGATGTGGAACAAATACTTATTCAAAAAATGTCAGATGGCTGACAGCCTAGGTAGTTGCACGTGAAATGCAGCCAGACGCCAGAATCTTGAGGCAAAAGAAAGAATAGTCTTACAGGCATGTGTTGGCTCTGTTTAGTTTCTATTTTCCTAAGGCACAACCAAAGTTCTTTTAGACTTATACTCTGGCAAGTGTTTTTCTTGCTGGAGGATCATAAAAGCAGGTGGAAGTAACAGCCAATTGGCATACTAAAGTAAGGAAAACAGGACTTGGACTAAAACTAAGGTCAGCAGGTGAAAAAAAAAAACAAAATTTGTACTGGTTTTAAATTAGTACCAAAGTTTCCTACTGAAGAACAGAAAAACAACAGAAGTGTCTTACACCTTTGCATAAGAAAAAAATGACTTTCCTTTGGAAGCTGTAGCTCAGAATTTAATCTGGGGTAACGATGACATGTAATAAAAACAATATGGATTTTACAATAATGTATAAGCACAGAAAAGTTGTAAAAATGCTAATGTACAGAGCTACGAATATGGTGATATATGAGCAAAGGAGTCAAATCAAGTTTTCACTCTAGGTAGCTGTTGTGTTTATGACAAGTGACTCAATTTGTTATACATTCAACTCCAATAGAATTAGCTGCCTTACAATGAGATTTCACTGCCGTATCGTAGCACTTTAATTTTTGGTAGTTCTGTTACAAGTTCAAGTAAGTTAGGCTGTTTTCAACCCTTATGTCTATTTCCTTCTAAAAACATGAAGGAGCAGGTATTCTAATAAGCTTTATGTAAATAGGATCCTGATCATTTTAGCTCTAGTTAACTCCATGCATTTCCCTGGGCATAACTATTAACTCTCTGAAAACTGGAAAATATTGCATAATTTTAAAGTCAGAGTACAACAACATTTACTGGTAACCTCAAATAAGTTATTCTAGGAGGATGCAATATGAGTAGGTGAGTCCACCAGTCATGTTTGCCTAGCCATAAGAACAGTCACAACTTAAAGATCTGCAAAGATCAAAGGAAACAGCAACAACCTTTAACTGGCTGGAGGTGGAACATTCTACAGGTGTCCTGGCAGCCTTCATAAAGGGTAGAAGATGACTAACTCACCCGCTCTGCTGGGCTGTGACCATACAGAGACACTCCAGTGCCCACCGTAAGTCTGGAATGTGACAAGTATAGAACCCAGTGGCAGGTCTGAGCTTGCTTACAACACTCTGACCAGCACAGAGGCAGATAATGACAAAAATATAAATCAAGGCTGATGCAGCTAAGTGCTGCCTCATAGCAGGCCAATTGGGTATGGGGTTTTGCTAGTCTTTAGCTGACTGTTTTCATTATTTAATCAAATATTAAGAAAAGTTCATATGCAAACCTTGTCAAAAAAAATAAAAAGTTAACTTCCTATGATCAGCATAAACTGTTAACCTGTTAAGAGAAGCCCAATACTTCTAGCATTCGGGTATATACATACACATCATGTCTGTTTCTTTTTAAACATCTTAGGGTGAGGGTGAGGGTGAGGAGAGGGAAGACAAATGAGATAAAGACACAAGCTAAACATCCAACAAGTCCCATTCCTCATTCTCTGTGTGGCTGGCAGCATGTCACAAAGTCACTCCTTTGCTGTGATGGTCGTAATACATCTGAACATGTAGATCTTTATTTCTTTGTTTGTTTGGCTAGGCCTAGGGTACTGCTATTTTATTTTCTTGGTGTAACAATTCATCACTGCTTCCTGAGAGGCTCAAACAGGATCACTGGCCAGATTCCGAAGAGAAACTGTTTGGAAACAAGTTAGGACAAAAGGAAAGAAGATAAAATTGTTCCATGTTATCCCTGAAAAAGAAGTCATAGGCTATGACTACAGTGGTTTGTTAGTGGTTGCCCTGGTATTAATAATCAGAGCACAGCATATTCTTTCCAGGTCTGTACCATATCTCAGAAACAATTTTTATTTATTTAAATATATTAAGCATCTACTTTGTCAAGCATGGAGCTGGGCATTTAAATTCTCTCAGATGCTTAAACAGTTCTTCAACTTAGCTATTAATAGCTTCATTTTATTGCTGAAGAAACTAAGGCTTGAAGAAAGAAGACTTGCCTAGGGTCATAAAGCAGTAAGTCAAAGACAGAAGATTCAAGAGCATCTGGTTCCAAAGCCTGTACTCTTTCCATCCCATCCCCTTCTTCTACCTCCATCCCATCCTCCCATTAGCTCCTCCTCCAACACACACATACACACAACTCCCTAGGAAGGAGACTTACCTTCACCTTTGGCCTGTATCTCAAATAAAGTGTTCTTGTATATAAACTGAAAGAAAAGGGGAGAGGGAAGAGCTTTTCAGACAATTTTTTTTCTTTTAAATTATAGTTGACTTACAATGTTGTATTAGCTTCAGGTGCACAGCAAAGGGATTTTATATATGTATATATAGGTATATACACATACACATATATATGTGTTCTTTTTCAGATTATTTTCCATTAAAGGTTATTACAAGATATTGAATATAGTTCCCTGTGCTATATGGTAGATCCTTGCTGTTTATTTTATATATAGTAGTGTGTATCTGTTAATCCCAAAGCCCTAATTTATCCCTCCTTCCCCATCCCCTTTTCCCTCTGGCAACCATAAATCTGCTTTCTATGTGAGTCTATGTCTGTTTTGTAAATAATTTCAGATAAATTTTTAATTCATGTAAACTGGCTTATTGACATATTCAACCATACTGCCTCTGTATATACAAAGAAAAAGTAGCATTGATAAATGAATTTTAGTAACCATTTTTTGAGAATCTACTCTGTGCAGAATACTTGGCAAAGTACTAAGAAAGATGGAGAAATGAACAACTCTTGCACTGGACACTCAGGATATTTGTAGTAGGGAGCATTCCACTCATACTTGATTTTATTCATGTCACTATTGCCAGTTTTATCCCTGAAGTTATATGGTAGTAAGAATTAAGGCAGAGTATTCCTAGAACATTTTAGAAATGGTTATATCAATTCTATAAGGATTATAATATAGGTGTGAAATAACCAGAAAGGTATCACTTCTTCAGAGAATTTTTTAAAATGAATCACCTCTAAAGATAAGATTTTAATATCAGTCCATACAGCAAAAAGTTAAATTTATTCCTGAAAAATTTATTAAACTGTGTATAACTTACAACATACAGTTTATGTACACTATTTAATTGTATTTGAATGGTAATATACAGCATGAGTACATATGTAAAACATAATTTTATAGTATGAAAAATGTCCTACTTTAAATAAGAGAATGAAAAAGAGCATGGTAACTTTGTGTGGCTATACCATCCTACTGTACCTCAAACTGGAATTGTGAAGAGAGGCATCATATATTAAAAATACTGCACTGTCTTAGAATATAACCTTTGTTGTTATTCAGTCAGTAAGTCGTGTCCAACTCTTTGCAGCCCCTTGGGCTGCTGCACACCAGGCTTCCTTGTCCTTCACAATCTCCCTGAATTTGGTCAAACTCATGTCCATTGAGTCAGGGATGCATCCAACCATCTCGTCCTCTGTTGCCCGCTTCTCCTGTGCTCAGTCTTTCCTAGCATCAGAGTCTTTTCCAAAGAGTAGGCTCTTTGCATGAGGTAGGCAAAGTGTTGGAGCTTCAGCTTCAGCATCAGTCCTTCTGAAGAATATTCAGGGTTGATTTCCTTTAGAATCGACTGGTTTGATCTCCTTGCTGTCCAAGATTATAATAAATAAATTTACTCGGATGGTTTTTCAGATGTTAATCTCTAAAATGAAGCTATCATATTCTCTCTTCTCTTGAGTGAAGAGTCCTGGACTGGGGCAGAGAAGCTCTGGATTCCAATCTTTGCTGTTCCCTCTACCACTCTCAACCATTTATTAAGTACCTACAACATGTGGGCAAGCACTGGACCCAGAGTTTTATACACACTTCATTCTTAAATTACCCTACTAGATAGGTATTATTCTTGTTTTGCATATGAGAAAGTCTCAAAAAAAGGTCAAATATTTCATTCAAGGTGGTATAGCTATTACATGCTAGAAGCAAGACTTGAAGTCAGGTGCCATCTAATGATTATCCAGTATGTTGTCCTGTAACTGGCCAGTGATCAAGTCACTTCTCTCTGGGCCCCAGTTTTGTTCACCATAAAATGAGAAAGTTATATTAGGTTATTTCTAAGGTCTTGATTGGTAGATGGCTGTAAATCTGTGTGAGTAATGTCTGATGGCTACTTCTGTGAAACAGTCCTCTCCCCTAATTTACTATTTTTTCTCCCTCTGCTCAGTTTCAAAGCAACTTACTTTTTAGTCTTTTGGGGGTGGAGTATAGAGTGAGCTTCTGATTCATCCAACTTGATGCAGAAAAGTCTTCCATTAGACTCCCTTCTTTGGGCCGGCTCCTTTTCTTTGGTTAGCTCTAGGTCTTGACTTCTGTCTCCTTTTTTCCATGAGGTCATGGAATCAGAGCTTAGAATTGATGGACTGACAAAAATTCTTCCAGCCCAAAGCAGCTGTGGTGCTCATTTTTAGGTACCTGTTTTCTTTTAGACTGTAATATTTCTTTTAATATTGTCAACATTTGATGCTTTAAATATTTTATCCAACACTCTTCGTTGTTTTAGCAGGAAATCTGTTTGAATATCCTAGGCTGGCATCATTGCAAATGAAAGTCCTGGTCAATTTAAACATTTCAACAATCTATGGAATAAAAGAGTATTCTCCTTATTTTAACAGATCAGGAAATGGAGACTTAGTGCTAAGTAAATAACCTGGCACAAGATTGTTACCCAGTTATGAAGTAAAGGAGTAAAGATCTGAACTCAGATATTTTTACTCTACTGTGTTAGTCTTTGTTTCAAACATCTGTACAGGACCTAAGTTTTAGAGTACATCATTTTACTAAATTCTCAAATTGTCCCTCTATAGTATCATTATTCACATATTCCCTTCAATGAGGGACCTACAGAATCAAAATTTCCATATAATTAAAACTTATAACATTGAAATTTCTTTTATTTTAGTTATTTAGGATGAAATATATCTAAATATATTCTATTCTTCCCTGTCTCCTCAAAAAAAAAAAAAAAAAGAAAACATTTTAACATTACTAGAAAACAAAAAAATTAACTCAAAATCTTGCCACCAAATCTCATCAAAATGCTTCAATTTTGTGTATTTACTTTAAACTGTGTCACCATTCAAATGAGTTTTTACACTGGTTTAATAATGTTATATACATGACTTTGATCCACTTAAAAATGTCTGTTGCCATAAAGTGTTCATATTTATAATTTAAATGGCTGAATAAAGGAGATATGATTTACTTTATGATTTTTCCCTATTGGATATTTTTTTCTTTTTTTAAATATAAATTTATTTATTTTAATTGGAGGCTAATTACTTCATAATATTGTATTGGTTTTGCCATACATCAACATGAATCTGCCATGNGTAATACTCCATTGTATATATGTACCACAGTTTTCTTATCCATTCATCTGCTGATGGACATCTAGGGATTACTGTTTTTCTTTTGCTAAATTAAATAATAGTGATAAAACTTTCTGTGTCTACACACATTTTCATTTTTCAAGGTTTTTTTCTTTAGGATAAATTTGAGAAAGCTAATAATTGTGATAAAAATATAAACATTTCAGTTTCATCAACATATGTAGCATCAAATATCTTTCCAAATGGATTGTACCAATTTACACTGACAAGTAATGTATGATAATACCATTTTCATTATAACTAAAGAATAAAGAAGAGAGTTTAAAAATACTACCGTAGCTCACTTAAGGGTTATATAAACTATCCACTGTTTTATTTCCAAATTATTTTTTGAAAGGCTAATACAAGCATTTGGTTAAAAAGTCAAACTACTGTAGCTCACTTAAGGGTTATATAAACTATCCCACTGTTTTATTTCTAAATTATTTTTTGAAAGGCTAATACAAGCATTTGGTTAAAAATTCAAACAGTATGAAAAGGTATACAGGAAAAAGAAGGTCTGTCTCCTATTCCTGACCCTCAGCTCAGAGCTAACTGCTGTTACTTAACAGCTTATGTGTAACCTTACGAAGATTTTTCACATTTCTCAGCATATATGTGTACTCAGCCTCCTCTTCACAAAAATAGGACTGGTCTTCCTCTCTCTCTTTTTTTAAATTTAATATCAGTTTGAAACTTACAGAAAAGTTGCAAGATTAAGAATTCTTGTATCCCCTTATTCCAGATCCCCAATTGTTACCACTGAACCACATCTGTTTTATATTTATACCTATACACAAAAACACATAATGTACATGTATGTGTATGTCTATTTATCTGTTTCCTACAGGGTCATTAAATGACATGATGGCCATCATCCCTAAATACTTCATTGTATATCACGACAAAACAAGAACACTCTCCTAAATTATTACAATATAACTGTTCCAACCAGGAAATTAGTAATAACAAAGTACTCCATCAAAACAATTCAAATTTTGCTGAATGTCCCAACAATTTCTCTTTTCCATCCTGATTCAGGGTCTTATCCAGAAACATGCACTGCATTTAGTTCCCAGGTCATGTCTTAGCCATCATTTTCTAACTCAATAATTCTTCAGCTCTCTGTCTCCCATAACTTGATGGTCTTACAAGATTTTCACTCTGTAGAAATACCTTCAACATGATTTCATCAACGTTTTCATGGCCAGACACAGGCCTTGCAACTCTGGCAGGAATACCACAGAAATGATGCTGAACTCATTTCAGTGCACTGTATCAGGAGTCACACACACTATAGCGACCAGCCCCAATATGGCCAATGCCAACCTTAGATGCAGGAAAGTTGGTTGCTACTAGTTTTCCTCACTGTATTAGTGTTTTAGTAGGGGAGACTCACGGGAGTATTTCATAATACTCATGAGAGTGTTCAATAACTCTGAATTATGTTAATCTATGTTCCTCATCAAACTTCCACCTATCAGCCAGAGATCAATTGTTAACTAATATCTATCATATATCCAATAGATAGTTCCCAAATGGTAATTATTTGTTTCTACTGTTCCTTCTGCATTTATCAGTCAGCATTCCTTTCTAAGGAAGAGCTTTCTCTTCTCATTTATTTATATTAGTATGCAGTCACAGATTTCTATTTTATTCAATACATTGCAATTTGAATACATCTGATGTGTCCTACATCTGAGTGTATGTACATATGTAAGTGTGTGTTTGTGTCACACATTCTTGAGTATGTTTTGGGGGATTTTGGCAGCATCACTGTTCAGCTTGTGGGACCTTAGTTCTCCAACTAGGGACTGAATGTGGGACACAGCAATGAAGGTGCAGAGTCCTAACAAGTGAACCATCAAGGAATGCCCAATACCAAACCTTTTAATTCCAATCTAACCCCCTCAGAGTTCTTTCTATCTTTCCCTCTTTTCATACTTTTAAATCCCTTATAATACAGTGGAGAAATCAGGTTCTTGTTAACCTCTCAATAAATTTACTTATTGTTTAATCAATTAACTTATTTGTCCAATGTAACCTATTTCCCAACTCCAGCTACCTCCTCCATCCATCCCTTCCTCTCACCATCCTGTTTCCAGTCCCACACAGAAGCCCCATCCTCATCACCTTGATTTTCTTAGAGTAATTCAGCATGCTACTATCACTGATCTCTTTTCCTCACTTCCTATTCCTTGGACATTGAATGCTGGTACCTCTGCACAGCACTTCTTCCCCCTCACTGCCTTATTTCCTTGAAAGGTTTCCACACCAGGAAGACAGAAGGAGAAAGTGCAAAAAAAAAAAAAAGATAGAAAGGAAAATGTAGAAAAGGGGAGGGGGCAGTGAGAAAACCTCAGTTCAGTTCAGTTCAGTCGCTCAGTCGTGTCCGACTCTTTGCGACACCTTGAATCGCAGCTCACCAGGCCTCCCTGTCCATCACCATCTCCCAGAGTTCACTCAAACTCACGTCCATCAAGTCAGTGATGCCATCCAGCCATCTCATCCTCTGTCATTCCCTTCTCCTCCTGCCCCCAATCCCCCCCAGCATCAGGGTCTTTTCCAATGAGTCAACTCTTCGCATGAGGTGGCCAAAGTATTGGAGTTTCAGCTTTTGCATCAGTCCTTCCAAAGAACACCCAGGGCTGATTTCCTTTAGGATGGACTGGTTGGACTCCTTGTAGTCCAAGGGACTCTCAAGAGTCTTCTCCAACACCACAATTCAAAAGCATCCCTAGTCTTTCAAAATAGGAAATATTGAGTATAATTTCATCCCTTCTTGAGTATTTACTAGAAAAATTTATTGGTATATTATATTACACTGCAGCAATGTACTTGGGATTTCTTGGGAAGTGTTACAGAACCAAGTTTTTAACTCTTGGGTCTGTTCTAGTTACTTTTGGTTCTCCTTTTCTATCATTTGTCAGTTTTCCCCAACATTTCTTGCCATAATCCTTCTTCTTAAATAGATATGTCTAATATGCTATGGGCTAAGAATCCAAACAATTAATTCAGTAACAGTAGCAAACTAGAATAAGTATACATAGAGCCAGAATATTTAAAGCTCTTCCATAATTAATAACCTCGAACTCTTCAAGGTATGAATTCACTGATTTTTATTTTTAGCTGCCCAGAAGTTCTTTTTATGTAATTCTCAAGTAGTTAAAGTTTAGATAATTCAGGCTGCCCAAATAGATTATCTCTAGATAGGTGGGATGCAAATGTTATTTTGAGAAGGTATTCTAAAATTTCATTTGAATAAATTTTCACATTGGTTCAAAGGAAAATTTTCTTCCCCTTTCTATAAATATTTAAGCTCTCTCAATTCTTGAGATGAATTTGAGATTAAACATTAGCGATACCAAGGGAATATTTCATGTAAAGATGGGCACACAGAAATGGTATGGACCTAACAGAAGCAGAAGATATTAAAAAGAGGTGGCAAGAATACACAGAAGAATTATACAAAAAAGATCTTCAAGATCCCGATAACCACGATGGTGTAATCACTCACCTAGAGCCAGACATTCTGGAACATGAAGTCAAGAGGGCCTTAGGATGCATCACTAAGAACAAAGCTCGTGAGGTGATGGAATTCCAGATGAGCTATTTCAAATCCTAAAAGATGATGCTGTGAAAGTGCTGCACTCAGTATGCCAGCAAATTTGGAAAACTCAACAGTGGCCACAAGACTGGGAAAGCCAGTTTTCATTCCAATCCCAAGGAAAGGCAATGTGAAGAATGTTCAAACTACCTCACAATTGCACTCATTTCACACACTAGAAAAGCAATGCTCAATATTCTCCAATCCAGGCTTCAACGGTATATGAACGATGAACTTCCAAATGTTCAAGCTGGATTTAGAAAAGGCAGAGGAACCAGAGATCCAATTGCTAACATTCATTGGATCATCAAAAAAGCAAGAGAGTTCCAGAAAAACATCTACTTTTGCTTTATTGACTATGCCAAAGCCTTTGACTATGTGGATCACAACAAACTGGAAAATTCTGAAAGAGATGGGAATACCAGACCACCTGACTTGCCTCCTGAGAAATCGTATGGAGGTCAAGAAGCAACAGTTAGAACTGGACATGGAACAACAGACTGGTTCCAAATTGGGAAAGGAGTACATCAAGGCTGTATACTGTCACCCTGCTTATTTAACTTATATGCAGAGTACATCATGAGAAATGCCAGACTGGATGAAGCATAATCTGGAATCAAGATTGCCGGGAGAAATATTAATAACCTCCACTCTTACGGTAGAAAGCAAAGAAGAACTAAAGAGCCTCTTGATGAAAGTGAAAGAGGAGAGTGAAAAAGTTAGCTTAAAACTCAACATTCAGAAAATATCATGGCATCCGGTCCCATCACTTTGTGGCAAATAGATGGGGAAACAGAGGAAACAGTGAGAGACTTTATTTTCTTGGGCTCCAAAATCAGTGCAGATGGTGACTGCAGCCATGAAATTAAAAGACAACTTGCTCCTTGGAAGAAAAGCTATGACCAACCTAGATAGCATATTAAAAAGCCGAGGCATTAATTTCTTGACAAAGGTCCATCTAGTCAAGGCTACGGTTTTTCCAGTAGTCATGTATGGATGTGAGAGTTGGACCATAAAGAAAGCTAAGAGCCAAAGAATTGATGGTTTTGAACTGTGGTGTTGAAGAAGACTCTTGAGAGTCTTGTGGACTGCAAGGAGATTCAATCAGTTCATTCTAAAGGAAATCAGTCCTGAACATTCATTGGAAGGATTGATGCTGAAGGTGAAACTCCAATACTTTGGCCACCTGATGTGAAGAACTGACTCATTTGAAAGACCCTGATGCTGGGAAAGATTGAAAGAGGGAGAAGGGAATGAGAGGGGATGAGATGGCTGGATGGCATCACTGACTTGAGGGATATGAGTTTGAGTAAGCTCCGGGAGTTGGTGATGGACAGGGAAACCTGGCTTGCTGCAGTCCATGGGGTTGCAAAGAGTGAGACACAACTGAGCTACTGAACATCCTCTGATAAAGAGATCATTATGATAACATTTATTCATTAAATCATTTAGCAACATATACTGAGTGCTTACTATGTGACAGGCACTATTTTAAGTACTTGGGAGAGCAGCAGTGAATAAAATAAAGCCCTTGTTCTCAAGGAACTTACAGTCTAGTTGGGGAAGGTAAACAAGTAAACCCTTATATACCTGTTTATAAATGCTGTGAAGAAAAATAAATTCTGGTAAGGGGAAAGAGAGTGATACAGACATATTATGTGAGTAGGATGAACAGAGACAATTCTGGTTCCATTTTTGCTGTAAGTGGCTGACCTCCAATAAATTCTTTATAAGGGAAACAGTGGCAACCAATTTGTTTCAGGGAAGAAGACAAAGTAAGTTGGTGACTTCAGATATGTACTTTCTCAGTCACTGCTCAGGGGATCTGGCTGCTTTTTCCCACTTAAATTTGTTCTCTATAAACAAAGATATGCTGTTCAACAAGAATTGGAAATGTTTATAACCTACTGTACTAAAAAAGGAGATGAATGATCTACTTAAAATGTAGATCATGTGCCAGAGGTCAGTTATACAGCTGTCACCCTTTCAGGATGAGAAAACAGCTTCAGGGAGAGGAAGGGACTTGCTCAAGATCACTCTGATTCGGGCTCTGACGTTTTGTATTTACACATTCTATTTGAAGAGTAAAGAAAGAAACAGTCCAATAGTAGGCTTAAAAAGTCTCTATTTCCTACCTGAAAAGGATGTGAAGATAAGATCCAAGGCCAGTTAAAATATGCCACCATGCATGAAACTGTGTGGTAACACCTATGACAGGTGGTACCTTCTTTCGAAAGTTCCTGTGTGAAGGGGGGGAAAATAAGCATTAAATTATTTTTCATATTTAACAATTAATGCTGATAGCATGAAAGCATTTTGAAACATTATTCTCAAACATGGCAATTATTTCATTTTCTTTTGTCTGCTGTATTGTTTCCCAAAGTGTATTTTGAGGAACAGTATTCCTAATAGACTTTCCATGAAGAAATGACTCTGCGGTCAAGATAAATGTAGGAAACAGTACATAGTTTGTTGCCCTTTTGGAGATTTGTAATGCATATTAACAGATTAACAGCTGTAAAAAGTCCTACCATAACTAAACAGTTTATCATCAGCTTTTTCAGGTAAACTACTAGTCCATGGAACCCTTCTTTCAGGTAATATTTATTAACACCTTATGGACCAAGTGTTTCCTGCAAAGTCTCACTTCATAGTGAGTCTTTGAGGTGGTTGTTAAAAGCTGTGCTTTGCAGATTAGGAGCCTAAAATTCAGAGATTACTGAGTTGCCCAAGTACTCAGCTAGGGGGACAGCTGAGCCTCAAATTCCAGATCTTGTGATTAAGTGTGTATTATATTAATATTCTCATCTATCAGAGCAGAGAAATTCAGTGTGAAACATCGAATTATTTTCCAGATATCCCTACAAGTTTTGCGAACATCTTAACATTTCTCAGAAATAAAGAGGACTCAGCTAGAGGATGATGATTTACTTTTGCATTGTAAAAGCTCCAATGAGAGTTCTGATGGATACTGCTGATTCAGAACCACTCAATTAGATCTTAGTTTTCTAAGCAAGATGTATTATTTGTGTGCATTTAAAGCCTACATTTCAAACATGTGCAAAAATAGGCAAAATAATAATGTACTCATTACCCAGCTTCAACAATTATAAATTATTTATTTCTAACAATTATAATTTATGGCCAATCTTGTATCATCTAAGCTCTCATCTACTTCTTTGCTCCCATATTATTTATTTTGAAGCAAATCCCAGATAGTGTATCATTTTATCTCTAAATATCTCAGTATATATCTCTAATCCCTTAATATAATCAGACATTCAATTACTAATCATATTTGATATTCAATTACCGATCATAAAAATCATACAGATTTTTTTAAATCTGTTTCAATCAAGATCCAAAAAAAGTAATTACATTACTTTGGAGTTTGGTTGATATGTCTCTTTATGTGTCTTTTATTTTTTCATTTCGTGGCTGCATCAGGTGGCATATGGAATCTTAATTCCCAAACCAGGGATAGAAGCCTGTGCACCTACATTGAAAACAGAGAGTTTTAACGCTGGACCACCAGGGAAGCCACAAGTCTCTCTCTCTTTTTAAAAAAAGTTATTTATTTATGGCTGCACTGGGTCTTTGTTGCTGTGCTTGGGGTTTTTCTAGCTGCAGCGAGCAGGGGCTACTGTCCAGTTGTGGTGCACAGGCTTCTCATTGCAGTGGCCTCTCTTCTTGCAGATCACAGGCTCTAGGCTGCACAGGGGAGTACTGGCTCATTGCGGTGGCCTCTCCTTCCAGAGCACAGGCTCTCGAGTGTGCAGGCGAGTGCTGGCTCATTGCAGTGGCCTCTCTTCTTGCAGAGCACAGGCTCTAGGTTGTGCAGGCGAGTGCTGGCTCAGTAGTTGTGGCGCATGGGCTTACTAACCCCATGACACATGGGATCTTCCTGGACCAGGGATTGAATCCACGTTCCCTACATTGGCAGGTGGATTCTTAACCATTGGACCACCAGGGAGGTCTCCAAGTCTCTTTTAATCTATACATTCCTCCTCCATTTCCCCACTCCTCCTTCCTGCAATTTATTTACTTAAGAGGCTAAGTTATCCATTCTATAGATTTCCCAGTTTGAATTTTGCTGATTGCCTCTCTGTGGTGTTATTCAATATTATAGAATACCATTAAATCAGCTAATTTTGAGTTGGAAGGAAACTAGTTTAACCTACTTAACATGTTCATTTTATGAAAATTGATGCCCAGACATAAGGTGTCTAAGTTGACAAATAAGAGTCCAAGACCTATGATTCAAATTCCAGTAAATATTTATTCAATAAAGTAGATTAGGCAGATTTCAAAGACCTAGCCAGAGAAACCTGGCAGGCTACAGTCCATGGGGTTGCAAAGGTCAGATATGACTAAAGCAACCGAGCACAGTCAATATCAATATTTGATTAACTGTACACTACTGTGATATATGCACAAAAATCCCTGTAGATGTTATGGAATATTTTTAGGTTCAAATTTTTAGGTAATTTAAACAAGTGTCCCCATAATTTAACTTTATTGTACTATTAGTAGAGTTCAGTTCAGTTGCTCAGTCATGTCCTACTCTGCGACCCCATGGAATTCAGCACGCCAGGCCTCCCTGTCCATCACCAACTCCTGGAGTTTACCCAAACTCATCTCCATTAAATCGGTGATGCCATCCAACCATCTCATCCTCTGACAACACCTTCTCCTTGTGCCTTCAGTCTTTCCCAGTATCAGCATCTTTTCCAATGAGTCAGCTCTTCGCATTAGGTGGCCAAAGTACTGGAGTTTCAGCTTCAACATCAGTCCTTTCAATGAAAACCCAGGACTGATCTCCTTTAGGATGGACTGGTTGGACCTCCTTGCAGTCCGAGGGATTCTCAAGAGTCTTCTCCAACACCATAGTTCAAAAGCACCAATTCTTCGGCGCTTAGCTTTCTTTATAGTCCAACTCTCACATCCATACATGACTACTAGAAAAACCATAGCCTTGACTAGACAGACCTTTGTTGGCAAAGTAACGTCTCTACTTTTTAATATGCTGCCTAGATTGGTCATAGCTTTTCATCCAAGGAGCAAACGTCTTTTAATTTCAGGCTGCAGTCACCATCTACAGTGATTTTGGAGCCCAAGAAAAAAAAGTCTGTCACTATTCCATTGTTTCCCCATCTATCTGCCACGAAGTGATGGGACCAGATGCCATGATCTTCATTTTCTGAATGTTGAGCTTTAAGCCAACTTTTTCACTCTCCTCTTTCACTTTCATCAAGAGGCTCTTTAGTTCCTCTTCACTTTCTGCCATAAGGGTGGTATCATCTGCATATCTGAGGTTATTGATATTTCTCCCGGCAATCTTGATTCCAGCTTGTGCTTCATCCAGCCCAGCATTTCTCATGATGTACTCTGCATAAGTTAAATAAGTAGGGTGACAATATGCAGCCTTGACGTACTCCTTTTCCTATTTGGAACCAATCTTTTGTTCCATGTCCAGTTCGAACTGCTGCTTCCTGACCTGCATACAGATTTCTCAAGAGGCAGGTCNCCCATCTTTGCATGAAATGTTCCCTTGATATCTCTAATTTTCTTGAAGTGATCTCTGCTGCTAAGTCGCTTCCGTCGTGTCTGACTCTGTGCGACCCCACAGACGGCCTCCTACCAGGCTCCTCTGTCCCTGGCATTCTCCAGGCAAGAACACTGGAGTGGGTTGCCATTTCCTTCTCCAATGCATGAAAGTGAAAGTGAAGTCACTCAGTCGTGTCCGACTCTTAGTGACCTCATGGACTGCAGCCTACCAGGCTCCTCCGTCCATGGGGTTTTCCAGGCAAGAGTATTGGAGTGGGGTGACATTGTCTTCTCCAAAGTGATCTCTAGTCTTTCTCATTCTATTATTTTCCTCTATTTCTTTGCACTGATCACTGAGGAAGGCTTTCTGTCTCTCCTTGCTATTCTTTGGAACTCTGCATTCAAATGGGTATATCTTTCCTTTTCTCTTTTGATTTTTGCTTCTCTTCTTTTCACAGCTATTTGTAAGACCTCCCCAGACAGCCATTGTGCTTTTTTGCATTTCTTTTTCTTGGGGATGGCCTTGTTCCCTGTCTCCTGTACAATGTCACGAACCTCCGTCCATAGTTTATCAGGCACTCTATCTATCAGATCTAGGCCCTTAAATCTATTTCTCACTTTCACTGTATAATCATAAGGGATCTGATTTAGGTCACACTTGAATGGTCAAGTGGTATTCCTTACTTTCTTCAATTTAAGTCTGAATTTGGCAATAAGGAGTTCATGATCTGAGCCACAGTCAGCTCCCAGTCTTGTTTTTGTTGACTGTATAGAGCTTCTCCATCTTTAGCTGAAAAGAATATGATCAGTCTGATTTCAGTGTTGACCATCTGGTGATGTCCAGTAGAGTCTTCTCTTGTGTTGTTGAAAGAGGGTGTTTCCTATGACCAGTGCGTTCTCTTGGCAAACTCTGTTAGCTTTTGCCCTGCTTCATTCTGCTATACATATCTTTTTAATTTCAATGATGGGAAAAATTCACTTCAGTGCACTAATAATTCTATATGCCTATGAAATGCCCTGCTTAACGAATTCCAAAAATATTTCTCAAAGATTGAAAATATATCTTACCTCAGTGAATCACAAAAGATGTTATCTATGTTCCAGAATAAAAATCCTAATAAAAATACACCCAAGGATGTGTAACCCAGCCCTCTAAGCCATGGATAAACCCTGTGTGGAGGAAAAAAAAAAGAGCAAAATGAAATTTTGTTAAGTCATGTCATGAGAGGGAAATGTTTTCATAAGTATTAAAAGCAAATCTAACTATTAAATTCTCTAATACATCTGCCCATTACATTTAGCCATTAAAAGTTACTGAGGAAGAAAAGTGCCACTAACAGTTTGCTAAATGTATCAAGAAGGTAATCTGAAAGCACCCAGTAACTTTACCAGTTCCTTGGAAGAGGTAGAGGGCTGGTGGAATAGAAAAAACACTAATGGAGTCACCAGTTCTGTGTCAGGCACTACAGTATATTATATACACACAATATATAAATAAACACACATATATGAATATAATTTTCAAATAAACACACACATATGAATACAATATTCAAACAAACACTTCTTTAACTTTGCTGATGAGGAAACTGAAATTTGGTGAGTGATCCAAAACAACAGGTGTAGCTAATGTAGGTTTTTTTTTTATAGCTTTACCCTTTACCTCCAAAAACTTATATATTTTTTCAATGTTATATAAATGGAATAATACAGTATATTCTCTTTGTTATATGGCTTCTTTCAGTTGGCATAATTATTCTGAAATTCATCCTTGCTGTTGTATATCAATACTCATTTCCTCTTACTGTTGAGTAGTACTCCACTATATGGATATACCATGGTTTATCTGTTCACATGTTGTTGGATACTTCTGTTGTTTTCCAGGTTTCTAACAAATAAAAGAAGTTATGAACATTCATAAATAAGTTTTTGTATGGATATATGCTTTCATTTCCCTTGGGTAAAAAGATAGGAGAATAGTTAAATTGTCTGGCTGGTAAATGTTACTTTTCAAGACAGCTAAACTGTTTAATCAGTACTAAGGTGGTGTATCATTTTACATTCCCATCAGCAGGGTAGAAGAGTTTTTTGTTCTACAACCTCACCAACACTTGCTATGTCTTTTTCATTTTAGTTGCCCTATAGGTACATAGAGGTATCTCACTGTGGCTTTAATTTTTATTTCTCAATGATAAATGTTGTTGAGCATCATTTCTTGTACTTATTTGCCATTTCTATTTCTTATTTGATAGTTTGTTTTGAATCTTCGCCCATTAAAAAAAATTGTTGCTTATTATTAAGTTTCAAGAGTTCTTTATATATCCTAAATGTAAGTCTTTTGTTGGATACATATTTTGCAAACATTTTCTCCAAGTTTGTGAGTTGCCTTTCATGCCCTTTTTCTTAAAATTCTTAAAAACAATTTTTTTTATTCTTAAAAAACAATTTTTTTTTAATTCTTAAAAGAATTTTTTTTAATTGAAATACAGCTGATGTACAATGTTCTGTTACTTTCTGGTGTATAGCAAAGTGATTCAGTTACATATATATATTCTTTTCAATTACAGTTTATTGCAGGATATTGAATATAGTTCCTTGTGCTATACAGTAGGACTTATAATTCTTCCTGTATATAATGGCTTGCATTTGCTAACCCCAAATTCTCAATCCATTCCCCACCCTAATCTTGCCTTTGACAACCACAAGTCTGTTCTCTCCATCTGTGAGTCTATTTCTGTTCCGTAGATAAGCCTCTCTGTCATTCTTTTTTAAAACTGTTTTGGCCCTTTTAGATCCTTTGCAGTCCCATGTAAATTTCAGAAACTGTTTCCCAATTTTTACCAAAAAGCTGCAGAGATTTTGTTGTGACTACCTTGAACATATAGATCAATTTGGAGAGAACTGACATCTTAATAACAGTTTTCTAATCTATGAAAATGATACATCTATTTACTTAGGTCTTCTAATCTAGGAAAATGTTTTCTAATCTATGAAAATGATACATCTATTTACTTAGGTCTTCTTTAATTTGGCTCAGCAAAAACTTATTTACCACAGTATCCAATATATACAGCTTGCATATATTTGCTAAATTCAATCCTTAAATATTTGATGTTTTTCGATGGTACTGTGAATTAGACTTTCAAAAATTTCACTTACCAATTTCACTTACTATGCACTTGTTTGGTGCTAGTACACAGAAATATGATTTTTGAATACAGACTTGAACCTCATGACCTTGCTTAATTCCACTTATTGCTTCTAGTGATCTTGTGGTACACATCTTGTGGTATTTTCTGTTTGTGATTGTGCCATCTGCAAACACTACATTGGATAGGACTTCCACCAATACAGTGTTGAATAGAAGTGGTGACGATGTATATCCTTGTTTTAGTCTTGATTTTAAAGGTAACTTTTTAAAACATTTTATGCAAATATGGTAGATGCTGTAGTGTATAGGTTAAGAAACTTCCCTTCTATTGAGTTTGTAAAGGGTTTTGTTTTGT
Source organism: Neotragus pygmaeus (assembly GCA_006410875.1). Lineage (NCBI taxonomy): Eukaryota > Metazoa > Chordata > Mammalia > Artiodactyla > Bovidae > Neotragus > Neotragus pygmaeus. The sequence continues at coordinate 851,603 of SJYV01051075.1, forward strand.
TTGTTTTGGATCATAAATAGCTGAATTGTACAGAATGCTTTATCTGAATGTATTGCTATCATCACATAGTTTTTCTCCTTTATTTTTTAACGACGAGAATAGATTTTCTGAAATATTTTGTTAACTATTTGTGTTTAGTTGCTCAGTCGTGTCCCACTCTTTGCTAGTCCATGGACTGGGATTGCTTCTGTCCATGTGATTCTCCAGGCAAGAATACTAGAATGGGTTGCCATGCCCTCCTCCAAGGTTTGCATGTAAACAAATGAATTGTATTATTAACTTAAAAATCATCAGGGACTTCCCTGGCGGTCCAGGGGTTAAGAATCTGCCTGCCATGCAGGAGACATGGATTTCATTCCTGGTCCAGGAAGATTCCACATGCTGTGGAGCAACTAAGCCCACACACTGCAACTAGTGAAAGTCCATGCACAGCAACAAAGACCCAGTGTGGCCAAAAGAAAAAAAAGATCATCAGAAAAACACAGATCTGGTTGCTCATGGAAGGGACATTTTTGCCACAGTTTGATGAAGAGTCTCGGAAAAGATGAGTTTAAAACAGTCATAGTATGCCTTCAGCTTTTCAGAGTTTATCACCTTCCCATTTGAGGGAGGCAAGAATGAGTCCCAGAAAGCAGAGTAAAGGCATTTGGCAGAACTGCAGGATGGGCCAGGTGCTGAGATATGACAAGGAAGTGATCACTAGGGGTGAGATACTCTCTATTTTCTGCTTCTAAGCTTACTTACCAGGGCCAATCTTCAGCTCTCAGAAGTAATTCAAAGCAAAATTCTTCTGTGGGGTGAAATGAATGTCTCTGGTTATCCAGGTAGCAGGGCACGTAAGAGAGAGCAAGAACTTCATCAGCACATGGTCCAGGCAAGCTAAGTACAGGTAAGATTCTGGGGACAGACTACTTGTATTATCAGGTCAAGAGTGTGTAACACAGAAGACCCTCAACATATCTGTATCTGGAGTCACACTGCTTCACTCTAGACTGGTTGCCTGTCTAGTGGACAGCCATTCTCTGAAAAATCCTTTCCCTTTGCCTTCACTTTGGGAAATGCCTTCACTTCTTTGTGTTGGATTTTCTATGTCTTGTTTCCTATGTCTTCCTCCTTTTTGGTTTTCTCATTTTGGTCAAACACATCCTTCCACAGGTTTCTGAGCACTAATTTATGGTATATAAGTTTTTTTCTTTTTTTGAGAACTTGAAAGTAGGAAAATGTATTCTGTCACCATATTTTATCAATAGTTTGGCTAGGTATCCTATAACTGGCTTCCAGTTTTCCCTTGGCAAGTCCAAAACCATTCTGATCCCTGATCCTTTCTATGTAGCGTATCTCTACCTTCTGACTCTAAACTTGTAGAACTGCCCTTGTCTAGAATTCTGAAACTGGCATGGGTCTATTTCTACCCACTGTGCTATTAACTCTTATTTTTCAATTACAGGATATTTTCTTAAATTGTTTTGGCAATAGTTTCCTCCCTTCCCTTTCCTCTACACAGTACTGGTAGAGGAAATATGCATTTTTATATGCTAGTCCTGAAATCAGAACCCCTATTGAGTTCCTTCTATTCTCCATTTCTTTCCCACCATTCTGATGGAACCCAAGGACCATGGACTTGAGGAAACACTTGCTATTTGTCCACAGCAGTGGTTGTGAGTGGGTCCAATGGTCCTGAGGCCAAGAGGCCCCTGTTGTCCTGTTCACTCTGGACCATAACATGAGCTCAGTGCCTCTCCTGTGGCAGACGCTTGCTGAGAATGGGTACGGGGGCTCATGGACCATAAAACAATCACAATTTGTGTTCAGGAGAAAGAATTCCAATGTCTTCATTAACTGTATCTTTCAAAATATTCATTTCAGCTTTTTACTATATTTTTAATGTCCATTTTTGGGGGATTCTCTGAATGATCTTTTTTATAGCATTGCATTCTTGATTCATAGATATTATTCCTAAGAATATTAATGGATTATAATATTTGTTGTCATTTTGTTGTTTTTAAAGTTTCTTCATGTATAAGTTGTTTATAATAAGCTGATTTTTTTCTTTCTTATTTGTTTTGGCCTCTTTCATATTGAATGTATTCATCATACACCTGGCACTGTCTCCTCATTCTTAAGAGTAAGAAACTAAAAAGGTGGTCCCAAGCAAGTATTCAGTTGCTAACCTTTACTGTAGGGCTATTCTCCCCAGTTAGTAACCTTTACTGTAGGGCTATTTTCCTGGGTCAATTGCTAGGGAACCCTCAATACCAATATCAATAAGGCCTTTTAGGCTACTCATATACTCAATAAGAAGATTCTTTCAATATTCTGTCTAGACGTTTTTGCATTTAGCATTCATAAAGCACAAGGTCACCTAACTTACCTGCTTTCAGTATGGTATTTGTATGCTCAACTGTGCCTGGCAAAACCCAGTGTAGACGCACTGTTCACCCTTTCCAGAGATTAAATCTGTAGACTTCTGCAGTTGCTTCATGGCATGAAGTTGGGTGAGGGGACCTAAGTATATAACCACTTCTTAAAGCTTTTAATCAATGCCCTTTATTTTAGACCCCTCCTCTATCTCCTTTACCAAACTGTCTGTTGCTGCTAAGGCTTGATACTTGAGAAAATTCTCTGATGTAAACTGGTAGTCCTTCGTTTAGAATTTGGCTTTCTTGGGTTAGTTATGGCAGTTAGCAGTAATCCATTTACTTTCTAGCTTCTAAAATTTTATTGAGTCTTCAACTTGTGGGTTTATGTTTTATAAATAAATTCTTTTGTTATAGTTTTAGTAGTGTTTCAGAAAGGAACAAAATTAGACACCTATTGATCTTCAATACAGTAGCTTTTTTTCCCCCATTAATTTCTTTTATCAGTATCATTCTTCATTTCTCTTTGGGTTTATTCTATAGATCTATCTTCTAATTACTCAAATACTGAGCTCATTATTCTTCTGACTCTCTGTTTCTAATGTAAATATTTAATGTAAACATGTCCCTCTAAGAACTACTTTAGCTACATCCTATTTTGGTTTATAGTATTTTCATTTTGCTTACATCCTAAGTATTTCAACATTTTTATTATGATTTTTTAACTCATATTTACAAGTGTACTTATACATTTCCAAATATACGTGCTATTTTGACTAATTCTGTTTTAACTAATTGTCAGAGAACGTGCTATGCATGACAATTCTTTATAATCTGTTGAACTTTGCTTTAACACTAGTATTGGTAGATTTAACAATTATTCCATGAACGAAAAGATTGTGCATTCTTTACTTGTTGAGGATATAAAATCATTTTGTAATGTTACTCAAATTTTGCCTATTCATATTTTTTGGTCTAAGTACTGGGCTAAAATATCTCATCATGGTAGAATGGTTACCTATTTCTCCTTTGTAATCCTGCCAATTTTTGTTCAAAAATTTCCATACAAGTTTAGAGTTGCCACTTTTTGGAATGTGGTAAATAGAACCTTTTAATAACAGTGTAATGAACACATCTGTTGTGAATAATGCCTTAAAATTCTTTGTTGTTAAAATAGCTAGTCCTGACTTCTTTTAGTCAATATTGGTATGGTATGTATTTTTTATATCTTTTTCTTTCAAAATTACTATGTATTTATGTTTTAACCATATTTCTTATGAATAGCAGATACCTGGATTTTTTCCTGTTTTGGAGTCCTTGTCTTTTAATTGTTTAGCTCTGTCCATTTATATTTACTGGGATTATTGATATAGTTTAAATTATTTCTACCCCTGCATTTTCTGCTTTGTATTTTTCCTCACTTTTCTCTGCTTCCCTTTTTCCCCTTCTTATATTCTTTGGATTCAGTTTTTATAATCCCATTTACTCCTTCATCTTTTTGTAACTGAAATTATGAAGTCAATTACTGTTTTTAGTAGTTACCAAAAATGGACATGTAAAATCCAAAATTAATCACTGGCTGTATTGTATCCTCAAATAAAGACCTTGGGAACTATGTAACTAAGAATATTCTCCTGTATCTCACATGTTATTTTATCATCATTTTAATTTCTTTTAAAAAATCTTTCAAACTAGATATCACTAAAGTCACAAAATTTTGTTTAGATAGTCCCATAAATTTTTCACTTTTTCTTCTTCACTGTTCTTTCTTGTATCTCAGCTCTGCCTTCCAAAAAACATCTTTAAGAAGGTATACTAGTAAAATTTCTTCCTTTCTATCTACCTCAAAATGTTTTTATATTACCCTGGTTCTTGAAAGATATATGGATATACAATTCTAACTTGATAGTTAATTTCTCTCAACTCTTTGAAGATAATAGTCTACCATGTGTATTGCTGTTGATAAGTCTACTGTAGACTATATGTTATTCCTTTACTGGTAATGTTTTCTATCTCTGGATTTTTTTAGGATATTTGTCATTGCATTTCAGTATTTTTACTATGCTTTTTAAAAACAGGTATCCATCAGGGTTCAACTGCAGATAGTACCTCTATCTAAAGCAGAAAATATATTGTTTCAATTCCAAAAGAAATACTGAATAGATTTAGACACTCCAGAAATGACTTCTGAACACTACTACAGAATTATTTTGCCAAAGTAATTTTTTTTTCCTTTTTCACATTTACAGACCTGGAGGATTGGAAAGCCTCTGGACCAACTGTTTCATCCAGCATCACACCACCTTAGCTATAAATCACAGCTCAGGAAGTTGCTTTCACACATCTGCTCCAGAGCTACAATGCACACCCTAGATTCATATAAGTAAATGGATTCCTTACATACTACCACGTCTCCTCCCTGTTTAACTTGGTTCTGAATTCAAGCCTCATGTGAACACATGTGATTAGCAAAATCTAAAAGTACTTGAAAACTGACCTATAAAGGAAATATGAAAAATATACATTTTAGCTTTTTAGCATCTACATTACAGGAAAGCTCACTTGATGGAGGCTAAAACAATACTGAATGAACTAATCTATCATACCTGCTTTACCTGATAAAGACTTTCTTTCATTTATCTTGCTTGGAAATTATTGTTTTTGAAGCTGAGGAGTTATCTTTTAAGGATACTAGAAAATCCTCACCTATTATCTCTTCGAATATCTCTTCCTTCTCCATTTTTTTCTATTCTCTCCCTTTGGAACTGCAGTTAGACATGTTATTTCTCTGTGATGTTTTCTGGCTTATTTCTTTAGATGTGTCTTGCCACTTAATTAGTTCTCTCTTCAAATGTCTAATTTACTTTTAACTTATCCATTGAGTTTATTTCAATAATTTTGTTTTTTTTAATTAATTTCTATTGAAGTATATTTGCTATACAATATTGTGTTAAGTTTCTACTGCACCGCAAAATGAATCAGCTATATACATACATATGTCCCTTCTTTTTTGGATTTCTCTCCCATTTAGGCCACCTCAGAGCACTAAGTAGTTTCCTGAGCCATACAGTAGGTTCTCATTAGTTGTCTATTTTATACCATAGTGTATATATGTCAATAGTATATATATGGTCAATCCCTACGTTCCAATTCATCCCACCCAATCCTTCCCATCTTTGTGTCTATATGTTTGTTCTCTAGGTCTGTGTCTCTTTTTGTTTCGCAATAAGATCATGTATACCATTTAAATGCTGCTGTGGTAAGTTACACGTGTTTTCTTTCTGCCTCAGACATTTGAGAGTTGAACTGAAGAAGCTAGCAAGTCATGAATACCACTAGGCACAATAAAAAAAGACTGCTCTCTCTCCAAAGAAACAAGAAAAAGGCAATCCAGCAAGATAGAAAGCTTACAATAATCACTATTCTACAGCCAAACACCACAGAAAAAACAATAGCCTCACCCTCCATTCATTCTCAAAGCCTGAATGGGAAGCCTAGACTTCGTTCCTAATCAGGCCCAAAGAAGGTACCCCAATCTCCTGCTATACTAACAGCAAGCAGTGAGGGGCTGGAACTTTCCCCACTCAGAAGTAACAAGCTCTCCATTTCCTGCAGTGTCAGTGGAGACCATGTGGGGAGCCTGGACTTCCATCTTCATGTGGTAATAACCAGGTGCTCTCTCTCTTCACTTCTCTCTCTTCAGAGTAGACCTAAAGGGGTGTCAGAATTTCTGCCAATGGCCAGAAGTAACAAGGTCATATCAACAACCTCAGATATGCAGATGATAACTCCCTTACAGCAGAAAGCAAAGAGCACCTTAAGAGCCTCTTGATGAAGGTAAAAGAGGAGTATGAAAGAGCTGGCTTAAAACTCAACGTTCAAAAGACAGAACACGGCATCTGGTCCCATCACTTCATGGTAAACAGATGGGGAAAAAAGGGAAACTGTGGCAGATTTTATTTTCTTGGGCTCAAAAATCACTGTGGATGGTGATTGCAGACATGAAATTAAAAGACGCTTGCTCCTTGGAAGAAAAGCTATGACTAACCTAGTTCAGTTCAGTTCAGTCATTCAGTCGTGTCCGATTCTTTGCGACGCCATGAATCGCAGCACGCCAGGCCTCACAGTCCAGCACCAACTCCCGGAGTTCACTCAGACTCACGTCCATCAAGTCAGTGATGCCATCCAGCCATCTCATCCTCTGTCGTCCCCTTCTCCTCCTGCCCCCAAACCCTCCCAGCATCATAGTCTTTTCCAATGAGTCAACAATCTAGACAGCATATTAAAAAGCAGAGACATCACTTTGCTGACAAAGGTCTGTCTAGTCAAAGTTTTATTGTTTTTCCAGTAGTCATGTATGGATGTGAGAATTGGACCATAAAGAAAGCTGAGCACCCAAGAATTCATGCTTTTGAACAGTGGGTTGGAGAAGACTCTTGAGCNGTGATGCCATCCAGCCATCTCATCCTCTGTCGTCCCCTTCTCCTCCTGCCCCCAAACCCTCCCAGCATCATAGTCTTTTCCAATGAGTCAACAATCTAGACAGCATATTAAAAAGCAGAGACATCACTTTGCTGACAAAGGTCTGTCTAGTCAAAGTTTTATTGTTTTTCCAGTAGTCATGTATGGATGTGAGAATTGGACCATAAAGAAAGCTGAGCACCCAAGAATTCATGCTTTTGAACAGTGGGTTGGAGAAGACTCTTGAGCGTCCCTTGGACAGCAAGGAGATCAAACCAGTCAATCCTAAGGGAAATCAACATTCACTGGAAAGACTGATGCTGAAGCTACAATACTGTGGCCACCTGATGTAAACAGCTGACTTACTGGAAAAGATCCTTATGCTAGGAAAGACTGAGGGCAGGAGGAGAAGAGGGCAACAGAGAATGAGATGGTATGGATGGCATCACGAATCAATGGACATGAGTTTGAGCAAACTTGGTGAGATAATGAAGGACAGGGAAGCCTGGTGTGCTGCAGCCCATGGGGTTGCAAAGAGTTGGATATGACTTAGTGACTTAACAACAATTAAATCGCGTCAGTAGTCAGAAATCTGTATGCAAATATGACATTGCTAGAATGTTTACCACACATTAAAATAAATAATTGCAGTCTTACATATTCTCATAGTGAATAGAAAAAGAGACATTCTCCAACTAATATATGAGGCAATTATAGTTTACTGTAAGATACTGAATATAGTTTCCTGTGCTATAATGTAGGACCCTGCTGTTTATCTATTTTATATATAGTAGTTTATATCTGCTAATCCCAAACTTCTAATTTATCCTTCTGCCCCCCTTGTTTGGCAACCACAAATTTGCTTTCTATGTTTGTGAGTCTGTTTCTGTTTTGTAAATAAGTCTTTTTTTATTTATGTCCTATTTTAGACTCCATATATAAGTAATACCATATATTTCTTTCTCTTCCTGACTTACTTCACTCAGTGTGATAATCTCTAGGTCTATACATGTTATGGAAAATGGCATTATTTCATTTTTTATATACTTGTTTAATATTCCTCTCTCTTTGTATATACATACATATATATATAGTGGAATATTATATGTGTGTGTGTGTGTGTATATATATCACATCTTTATCCATTCATCTGTTGATGGACATTCAGGTAGCTTTCATGCCTTGGCTGTTGTAAACCGTGTTGCCATGAAAATCAAGGGGCATGTAGCTTTTGGAATTAAGAGTCTTCTCTAGATATATGCCCAGACATGGGATAGCTGGATCCTATGGTAACTCAATTTTTAGTTTTTTAAGGAACTTCCATACTGTTTTCCATAGTGGCTGTACCAATTTACATTCCTACCAACAGTGTGAGAGGGTTCTCTTTTTTAGGGTTCTCTTTTCTCCAAATCTTCTCCAGAATTTATTATTTCTAGACTTTCTAATGATGGCCATTCTGTCAGATGTGAGGTGATATACCTCAATGTAGTTTTGATCTGGGCTTCTCTAACAATTAGCAATGTTTATTTCTGCTTTATTAACTATACCAAAGGCTTTGACTATGTGGATCACAATAAACTGTGGAAAATTTTGAAAGAGATGGGAATACCAGACCACCTGACCTGCCTCTTGAGAAACCTATATGCAGGTCAGGAAGCAACAGTTAACAACAGACTGGTTCCAAATAGGAAAAGGAATACATCAAGGCTGTATATTGTCACCCTGCTTATNGCATTTCTTTTCCATGGGGATGGTCTTGATCCCTGTCTCCTGTACAACGTCACGAACCTCATTCCATAGCTCATCAGGCACTCTATCAGATCTAGGCCCTTAAATCTATTTATTTCTCATTTCCACTGTATAAATCATAAGGGATTTGATTTAGGTCATACCTGAATGGTCTAGCGGTTTTCCCTTAAACTTTCTTCAGTTTAAGTCTGAATTTGGTGGTAAGGAGTTCATGATCTGAGCCACAGTGAGCTCCTGGTTTTGTTTTTGTTGACTGTACAGAGCTTCTCCATCTTTGGCCGCACAGAATATGATCAGTCTGATTTCGGTGTTGACCATCTGGTGATGTCCATGTGTAGAGTCAAATTTTTTAATCATATTGTCTTCTGTATCTTCTATAAGGTACTGATAATTGTGCACTAAAGTAACCTAAGATTATAGATTTCTCTAGTTTTTCTTCTAGTTCAGTCAATTTTTTCATTATATATTTTGAGGTATTATATGTATTAAAGGACCATCAAATTTTAAATTATAATTTTCCAAATTGAACATTTTTAATACCACAAAGTAATCCTTTTCTATCAACAGAAATATTTTCCCCTCTTAAAGCCTGTTTTGTTTGATATTATAACTATACCATATTTTCTTTTGCTTAACATTTGCATGATATATATTTTTCCACTTTCACTTTCAACCTTTCTATTTTGGACTCTCGTATAAGGCCCTGCTATGATTCTTGCCTACTAGTCGTGTTTTACTACATAGAATCCAACTGTATCTATTGAGCATTGCACTAGTCCCTGGGGAGACAATGGTATGAGTCAAGAGTTAATAAACAGCCTGGGATGGTGTGGGCCTGGTTGAGAATGACCTCAAGTCTCCCAGCCCTGAAAACAACAGGTAAGATAACTGAGGAGTGTTGTGTCTGCTTTTGTTGTTGTCAAGGACTACACATGTTACAGGCTTGGGGCCTACACGAGAACAGTATAAAAGATGCCCATGATAAAAAATGGTGGGGGCGAGGGGGAAGAAAGAAAAAAGGGGCTGCTGCTTCTACACATTACAGAGACTTCCATTACTCTTAGCTTTCAAACCTGGCAGATGTACACACATACATGAATGAGAGGGCAAAATGTGTATCTTATACACAACGTATGAGTATAATAAGGCTAGCTCTGAATTTCCTGATAAGATGAAAATGTTATACTTGTTGTATCCTCTACCATGTATTTTACCATAAAAATAAATAGACACAGTATTAGATTAAAGTCTATTAAATAGAGACTGATTCCTGGGCTTCCCTGATAGCTCAGTAGGTAAAGAATCTGCCTGCAATGCAGGAGACCCCGGTTCAATTCTTGGGTAAGGAAGATCTTCTGGAGAAGGGATTGGCTATCGCTCCAGTGTTCTTGGGCTTTCCTGTGGCTCCGCTAGTAAAGAATTTGCCTGCAATGTGGGAGACCTGGGTTTGATTCCTGGGTTCGGAAGATCCCCTGGAAAAGGGAAAGGCTACCCCTCCTGTATTCTGGCCTGGAGAATTCCACGGACTGTATATGGGGTTGCAAAGAGTCAGACATGACTGAGCAACTTTCACTTCACTTCATTTCAGAGACTGATCACCCACCTGAATCAGTAATTGCAGCTATACTGCTGTAACAGTGAATACAAAAGTCATGATCCCTGAAATTACAATTTGGTGAGGAGAGGATAATTAACCATGGATAATTAACCATGCAGTTAAAATGTAGTATGTCAACTCTGTGACAGGGACTGAACAGAGCATTTTGTAAGCACATAGGAAGGCCACCTAATCTAAACTTATGCAGATCAAAGAGACTTCCATGGACTAGGGATGTAATGTATAACATGAGATGTAATTAACACTGCTATATGGTATATATAAAAATTGATGAGTAAATTCTAAGAATTCTCATCACAAGGAAAAAAGATTTCAATTTCATTAATATACTATATCTCTGTGAGATGACAGATGTTCACTAAACCTACTGTGGCAATCATTTCATGACGTATGCAAGTCAAATCATTATACTATACACTTTAAAATTATACAGTGCTGTATGTAATTTATGTCTCAAAAAAACTGAAAGAAAAAAAGACTTTTTGGAAGATATAGTGTTTAATTTTATAACAGAAGTATTAGTAGGATAAGAATTATTAGTAATCACAAAAATTATTTTAAAAAGGTAGAAAAGAGTAACTGGCATAGCTTACACTGTGGGGACTAGAAAAAAGTAATGCTGTCTAGGACATACTAACTGGAGAGAAGAGCAAGGAAAATGAAGTTAGAAGGTAAGCAGAAATCAAATCTGCTTTAAAAGTCATGTTAAGGAATTGGGATTTTATGTAAAGAACAATGCAAAGTCAATAACAGTTTCAGCAGTAGCTCAGTATGATCATTCATGTAATAGAAAGATGTCCCTGTCATGTTAGACAGAGAATGAATTAGGAGGTGAGACTAATGGAAAACTGACCACTGACAAGATATTGTAGTGACCTGGGTGAGACACAGGGCCTGAATTAGGGTAGTATCAATGAGAAAGGAAAAAAATAGATTCAGTTCAGTTCAGTCACTCAGTTGTGTCCAACTCTTTGCAACCCCATGAATCGCAGCACGCCAGGCCTCCCTGTCCATCACCAACTCGTGGAGTTCACTCAAGATTCACGTCCATTGAGTCAGTGATGCCATCCAGCCATCTCATCCTCCGTTGTCCCCTTCTCCTCCTGCCCCCAATCCCTCCCAGCATCAGAGTTTTTTCCAATGAGTCAACTCTTCGCATGAGGTGGCCAAAGTACTGGAGTTTCAGCTTTAGCATCATTCCTTCCAAAGAAATCCCANACTGTCTCCCCATCTATTTCCCATGAAGTGATGGGACTGGATGCCATGATCTTTGTTTTAGGGAGATGAATAAGGTTTAGAACAACTTTAAGGTATGATATATATTGTTTAAGGCTTATCAAAATTACTAAAAGTGTCAAACTGACTGATAATCAATTTGATATGGGAGTAAGTAAAAGTTGGGAACATCTATGATGGCCTCGTTTATGACTTGGGCAGTTGAGTGCACAGTTAAACTGTTTATTGCGTTAAAGAATAACATGAAAACAAAGACATGGGATGAAAATGTTTATTTTATTTTTGTGTTACGTTCAGACTTTGAGGTGTCAGTTAGATAGCCAAGTGGAGATCTGTAACAGGAGTTGGATATTTGGATCTAAATCTTAGAAAAACTGAGCTTAATTAACAGATTTACAAATCATTAGCACAGAGAAGTCAAAAGAAATGGATTGTTCAGAGAGCATATTAAACATATCTAATGGTGAATAACAGTCCATACCCTGGAAGTACAATGGGGATTTTCCAAATAAATTTTCTTTTCTTCACAAACATCTCTATCCTATATATATATTTTGAATTTTATTTATTTTAATTGGAGGCTAATTACTTTACAATAGTAGTGGTTTTTGCCATACACTGACATGAATCAGCCATGGGTGTACATGTGTTTCCCATCCTGAACCCCCTTCCCACCTCCTTCCCCATCCCATCCCTCTGGGTCATCCCAGTGCACCAGCCCTGAGCACCCTGTCTCACGCATCGAACCTGGACTGGTGATCTATTTCACATATGATAATATACATGATTCATTGCTATTCTCTCAAATCATCCCACTCTCGCCTTCACCCAGAGTCCAAAAGTCTGTTCTTTACCTCTGTGTCTCTTTTGCTGTCTCACATATAGGGTCATTGTTACCATCTTTCTAAATTTCATATATATGTGTTAATATACCATATTGGTGTTTTTCTTTCTGACTTACTTCACTCTGTATAACAGGCTCCAGTTTCATCCACCTCATCAGAACTGATTCAAATGCATTCTATTTAATAGCTGAGTAATATTCCATTGTGTACATGTACCACAGCTTTCTTATCCATTCGTCTGCTGACGGACATCTAGGTTGCTTCCATGGCCTGGCTATCTATATATTTTTATTCACCCCTAGGAACCTGAGGCAGATCCCGCAGTGGCCTACTCAGTATCTATTCCTGTCTCTGTCTTTATAAAAGACTGATTTTATTAGGATGGTTATATGTCCAGCTATAAAAGCTTGATTTCCTAGGCTTTCTTAGAGCTAGGAGTGTCCACATAACCTTTTTTTAATGCATATTCAAAGACTGTCAGGGTTGTTCAGTTACTAAGTCATGTCTCTTTGCAACCCCATGACCTGCAGCACGCCAGGCTTCCCTATCCTTCACTTATCTCCCGGAGTTTGCTCAAACTCATGTCCATTGAGTCAGGGATGCCATCCAACCATCTCGACCTCTGTCGCCCCATTCTCCTCTTGCCCTCAATTTTCCCCAGCATCAGGGTCTTTTCCAGTGAGTTGGCTCTTTGCATCAGGTGACCAAAGTATTGGAGCCGCAGCTCCAGCTACAGTCCTTCCAATGAATATTCAGGGTTGATTTCCTTTAGGATTGACTGGCTTGATCTCCTTGCTGTCCAAGGGACTCTCAAGAGTCTTCTAACATTATTCATTTTTAAATAAAAATATAACAGAATGTACTTTTCCATTCTCTACAATTTTCACTTAAAAAGATTACTATAAGGAATTTTCATCTCTCTCCATATTTAATAATTTTTTCAATCTCTAAACTCCAAAGAGTATAATAAAAATAATATTTCCATTTTCTCATTGCTAAAGCATCAGAGAAATACACTGTGTGTAAGCTAAGACCTGGTACTTATCCCTAAGAAGCCTAGGAAAAAGGCATGTTGTGATTTTGTTTATCAGTAAAAAGAAAGATTTCTTGAGCAATGCAGAAAAACAATTTTTTCCTTCTGTGATTTGACATTAAAATGCCTATGTGTAAAGATTTGAAGACAGATGAAACAGAGAGGTAAAAGAGGGCAGATTAAGTAGGCTGAGGCTATAGTGTAGGACCTTAAAAACTGTGAAGCGAAGTGAAATGAAATGAAGTCGCTCAGTCGTGTCCGACTCTTTGCGACCCTGTGGACTGTAGCCTACCAGGCTCCTCCAGCCATGGGATTTTCCAAGCAAGAGTACTGGAGTGGGTTGCCATTTACTTCTCCAGGGGATCTTTCTGACTCAGGGATTGAACCTGGGTCCCCACAATGCAGACAGATGCTTTACCATCTGAGCCACCAGGGAAGTCAAAAACTGTAAATATACAGTAATTACTTTGGTAATGAGGGAGACTGACTTTCAATATTTCTTCAGAGCTACATTCTCCATGACTTATTCATTATGGTCTATTCTGTGGATCAAGCAAAAACATGGAGAGGCGTTCCAAATAACTGGCCATTTTATTTTCTACCAAGTACTTATGAATGAGAATTCTGAGTGACTCAGCAGTAAAGAAACTGCCTGGGATGCAAGAGACACAGGTTTTATTCCTGGGTCAGGAAGATCTCCTGGAGAAGGAACTGGCAACCCACTCCAGTATTCTTGCCTGTGAAATCCCATGGACAGAGGAGCCTGGTGAGCTATAGTCCACAGGGTCGCAAAAGAGTCAGACACAACTGAGCAACTAAACAACCACAAATTATTGAACACAGACTGTGTGACAGACATTGGACTAAGCATTCATCATTCAAAGATGAAAAGATACCCTATTTCTGACCTCAAACAGCTCAGTCTAATAGAGGAGAGACATATGTAACCACATATCTAGCATTTGGATCTGGTTTCTAAATTCCATTCTCCAATAAAAGAAACCAAGGCTCCACGGAGATCAGGCCAGGAGCAGGTAAAGAACAAGATGAGACAAGAACATCTTCTTGTGCCAAGAAGTAAAACATATTCAAAGAGTGATGGAAACAGGTCAAAAGGACACAGATACCAGCGTGAAAGTGCTCCACTGGTGAAATCTGAGACAATCTGTATACCAAAATATGTGATAGTTCAGTTCAGTCCAGTTGCTCAGTAGTGTCCGACTCTTTGCGACCCATGGACTGCAGCACGCCAGGCTTCCCTGTCCATCACCAACTCCTGGAGCTGGCTCAAACTCATGTCCATCGAGTCAGTGATGCCATCCAACCATCTCATCCTCTGTCTTCCCCTTCTCCTCCCACCTTCAATCTTTCCCAGCATCAGGGTCTTTTCCAATGAGTCAGTTCTTCGCATCAGGCGGCCAAAGTATTAGAGATTCAGCTTCAGCATCAGTCCTCTCAAGAGTCTTCTCCAACAACACAGTTCAAAAGCATCAATTCTTCAGCACTTAGCTTTCTTTATAGTCCAACTTTCACATCTATATATGACTACTAGAAAAACCAAAGCTTTGACTAGAGGGACCTTGTCTCTGCTTTTTAATAGGCTGTCTAGGTTGGTCAGAGCTTTTCTTCCAAGGAGTAAGTATCTTTTAATTTCAAGGCTGTGGTCACCATCTTCAGTGATTTTGGAGCCTCCCAAAATAAAGTCTGCCACTGTTTCCCCATTTATTTCCCATGGAGTGATGAGACCAGATGTTATGATCTTAGTTTTCTGAATGTTGAGTTTTTAGCCAGCCTTTCACTCTCCTCTTTTACTTTCACCAAGAGGTTCTTTAGTTCTTCTTAGCTTTCTCCCATAAAGGTGGTGTCATCTGCATATCTGAGATTATTGATATTTCTCCCAGCAATCTCAATTCTAGCTTGTTTCATCCAGTCTGGCATTTCACATACTGTACTCTATATATAAGTTAAATAAGCAGGGTGACAATATATAGCCTTGACATACTCCTTTCCCAATTTGGAACCAGTCTATTATTTCATGTCCAGTTCTAACTGTTGCTTCCTGACCTGCTTACAGATTTCTCAGGAGGCAAGTTAGGTGGCCTGGTATTCCCGTCTCTTTCAGAATTTTCCACAGATTGTTGTGATCCACACAGTCAAAGGCTTTGGCATAGTCAATAAAGTAGAAGTGGTCGTTTTTCTGGAACTCTCTTGCTTTTTTTGATGATACAGCGGATGTTGGCAATTTGGTCTCTGGTTCCTCTGCCCTTTCTAAATCCAGCTTGAACACCTGGAAGTTCACAGTTCACATACTGTTGAAGCCTGGATTAGAGAATTTTGAGCATTGCTTTGTTAGCGTGTGAGATGAGTGTAATTGTGTGGTAGTTTGAATATTCTTTGGCATTGCCTTTCTTTGGGACTGAAATGAAAACTGACCTTTTCCAGTCCTGTGGCTACTGCTGAATCTTCCAAATTTGCTGGCATATTGAGTGCAGCACTTTTACAGCATCATCTTTTAGGATTTGAAATAGCTCAACTGGAATTCCATCACCTCCACTAGCTTTGTTCGTAGTGATGTTTCCTAAGGCCCACTTGACTTCACATTCCAGGATGTCTGGCTCTAGGTGAGTGATCACACCATCATGGTTATCTGGGTCATGAAGATCTTTTTGGTACACTTTTTCTGTGTATCCTTGCCACCTTTTCTTTATATCAAAGAAATCATGATATACCAAAATAAATCATGATAGTTACAAATCAGTGAATACTGCATAAAGTAGGAATATAGAGAGTCCAAACAGATAAAAATAAATAAATTCAAAGTTTAATAATTAAGAGTATTTTCATAAATCTCAAAGTACTCTACTACCAAGTTCTTATTAATTAAGAAAGGACAGAGAACAATTTCACAATGGAGATGTCTAGTAGACACTATTAGAAGTCATCATGTTCCAACATGTGGACAATACACTTTCACATGGTTTGGGGAAAAAGTTCTTTTTATCATCCTTGCAGCTTTTCTGTAATTCTGATATTGCTTAAAAGTAAAAGACATTTAGACAATAAAAAATTCCATACTAACCCACTGGAATAATTTATTCAAATTAAATGCCCAGAGTGGGTTCAAGTCTTTCACTCTCAGAGAAGGGCATTCAGCTCATCTGTGGTCAAGAAACATTTATGAGGGTGGGAGATCAGGTAGGGATTTGTGGATAAAGTACCAGTGAGTGGGAACAGATGGTGGTAATAGATACTTGCATTTAGACATTTGGAGTTTGTAATGAACTCACTCAATTGCCCAAACAGTAAAGAGAACCTCTAACAGAAAAAGCCAAGGGCTACAGTCAGAGCAATCCAGATTTTTCTACCACCTGATTACTGTTTCAATACGTAAGTCACTTGAGTAAGTCACTTCACTCATCTTACTCTTGGATTCTCATTTGTAAAATGAAGACACTGAACTAGGTGATTGTGGTTTCATATTTTTATAATCATAGTCAAAATACTGATGTAAGAGGCATTTTATTTTGGAAGTTAATAGTATAAATTATTCTCTGGCATGCTGCAGTTCATGAGGTTGCAAAGAGTAGGACATGACTTAGTGACTGAACAACAATTCTCATATGATAAGGCTAAAAGGCTGGTGCTTCCTACATAATTAGATGATAGTTTAAATAGTAGTAAGCTAAATGCAGTTGCTACTTTTTAACTGTAACATTATTTCATAAGACTCATAAGGCAATGAGACTTTGTAAAAACATAGTTTTTGTAGGTATTCAGAACTAGTTTAAAATCTTAATTCTGCCCAAACTATACAGCCTTCTAATCCAGCCTACATACAACTGCCGGAATTATCTGAAACAGATCTTATAATGTTATGTCTCTGTCAATGACAAAATAAATTCCAAACTCTAGCATGACAGTCAATGATTCACAATTTGGTTCCATTCTTCTTTCTCTTCTCATGTTCTACATGATCTTGTATTTAGCATAAGATTTTCCAAATAAGACTCCAGAATACCACTGTGCTGAGGGATATTAAGAGATATTCAATGAAAAAAAAAAAAAAGAGTTCCATGGTCAAATAAATCCTCCTCAAATGTCATTTCCTGTGTGAAGCCTTCCTAATATCCTTCTATAAAAATTACTTAATCTCTTTTTATTCCCCAAATACTTCACTTATATTTGACTTTGAGCAGTTTTTTAAATTGATAACTGAACTGAGGTTTAAAGTAAAGCAGAGTTATCTAAGTTTTATTGGTCTTCACATTCTTCCAAGTTCACTATTGCACAAAAATCTAAATAGTACTTTTCATTCTTTTGAAAAACAGATCTTTCGGACAATGAATTAGATTCCAAAGTAATTAGCTATAGGGACATATCATAAAAGTAATATGGGTTTTGGGGAAAAAGAGGATCCAGGTTCAATTTCCAGTTCTGCAAGCAACAAGTTGAACACTGGGCAAATTACTTAACCTTTCTGACTCTCGGTTATCTCATCTATAAAATGAAGATAATCCCAATTCCTAAACAGATCTGCTGATAATTTAATAAGATAATGAGTGAATCAGTCTATATAAACTATATGAAAGAATATATAATATTTAGCACAAAATTTAGTAGACACTAAAAAAGTCAGCTTCTTTTCCAGGGTGCTTATATATCCTTCTACTCTAATTTGCAATAAAATGGCACAAACGAAACATAATAGAATAAAAATTTTAAACTGTTAAAAATCCAAGTTTCTGTTTTTCAAATTGTTTACATAGTGTGTCCTTTCCTGCAAACCTTGAGTGTCAAATTAGAAGGCACAGTAATAAAACACTGATATGCCATGTCTAGAAACAATCTTTAGGAGACATCTACTTTGGCAATAAGATTTTAAGCAACAGTACTCTTTGAGACATTAGATGAGATCTCATCTGAGATACTCAACTACTGATTGTTCAATTAGCTTCTTTAAAAGGGTTAAATTATTTTTAAATGTCCGTTTAATCTATTCTCATGTATGCTTTTGTTTTTGTTTTCCTGCTTAACATCTGTTTGTGTTTCTATTCAATGTGACAGCTATGTGATTTGAATATTATCTTTCGCAAGGCCATCAAGTTAAATAAATAGCATTTGGCTCCCTTTCAGATGTCTGGATCACCTTGGACTCAATAAAGTAGAACTGTTATCAGTATATTCTTCCTCAGGGAAGCTAATCTGGTTAGCAAGACAATCACCCTTATTGTGACAGGTACTTTTAATTGTACTATCACTACTCTAGGAACTTCCCTTGTAGCTCAGTAGGTAGTGAATCTGCCTGCAATTCAGGAGACCTGGGTTTGATTCCCGGGTCAGGAAAATCCCCTAGAGAAGGAAATGGCAACCCACTCCAGGATTCTTGGCTGGAGAATCCCATGGACAGAAGAGCCTAGTGGGCTAAAGTCTACGGAGTCCTAATAGTCGGACACGACTGAGTGGCTAAGCAAACACACATCACTACTATCACTACTTCTTCTCTAGCTCAACGCAAATATCTCTTTCAGAAGCTTTCTATGATCATCATAGGCAGGAATTTATGCATGTCGTCTTACATCTTACTAAGTAATTTTAGTATTACACAGTATTATTATTGCCTTGTGCTTTGCATTATCTTGTATTAATTATTTTTATATAATCTTTATGAAATAGTACATATCCTTGTTTTGAATATTTTACAGATAAAGATATTGGAGAATACAATATTGGAGAGTACAGTAAGAAATTTGTTGATGGATAATAAAATACCAAGATATTGAGATTCTGAACTTTAAGAAATCAAAGTGGTAAGAAATAAAGGTTCCAGCCTTAAGTCAGAGTTCCTTTAGATTAAACCATATTGCTCTGCTTTCCTTTTTCATTATTTTTAAGATTTTGAAAAATCTTGTCACAAATTCCAAAAACAATTTTCCACTTACAAATTCCAAAGAAATTTTTCTAAGTTTCTACAAATAAAAACATCAACAGTTATACAAAAGAAAAATACTCTAAGCTTTGACAATTAGAAGACTCTCAGAATAGGGTCTCTTTTCTTAAAAATGATACTCAGAAGATAATTAGGGATAGGTTTTTTTTTTAAGCCATAAATAGAAAGTATCAATTATAATTACTTAACAGATCAGCATCCGATACTCTAGATCAGACATCTGAGGCTAAATTCTCTTTAAATAAAACTTAACAAAGTAGCAAGGAATACTACTGTATCAAAACAGTGAGCCGTTCTCCTTACTATTGCTCATCAGTACCAAAGAAAGCAATTATTTAGCTACATACAATAAGTATATTTTGTAACTCTATTTTGAGTCACCTAAGTAGATAGACTGTGTCCTTGCCTGCACTAGTTCTTCTTTTACATGGTTATTATAAAATGCATATGCTACAAATACATTTTTACAAGTTAATCATCCTGATCAGATAGTGAGTTCTGAGACCAACAGCCATGTAGTATATTAATACTAGTTAACATTTACTCTGGACTTCCCTGGTGGCTCAGACAGTAAAGCGTCTGTCTACAATCAGAGACCTGGGTTCGATCCCTGGATTGGGAAGATTCCCTGGAGAAGGAAACGGCAAAACACCAGTACTCTTCTCTTGAAAATCCCATGGACAGAGGAGCTTGGTGCAGACTACTATCCATGGGGTCGCAAAGAGTCGGGCACGACTGAGTGACTTCACTTTCTTTCACTTTCTTTACATGCTAGGTTTAAATGCATTATTTTATTTAAACTTAAACAACTTTAGGAGATTATTATACCAACTTTAGAGATGCAATCTATTGAGCTCTATAAGAGCAGAGACCTCATTATTTCACTCACTAGTATATCTCCACTTTTCTTGGCGGGGGTGGGCAAGAACACTGGAGTGGGTTGCCACTCTCTTTTCCAGGAGATCTTCCTGACCCAGGGATTGAACCTAGGTCTCCCACATTGTAGGCAGATGCTTTATGCAGAGTACATCATAAGAAAGGCTGGGCTTGAAGAAGCACAAGCTGGAATCAAGTTTGCCGGGAGAAATATCAATAACCTCAGATATGCAGATGACACCACCCTTATGGCACAAAGTGAAGAGGAACTAAAAAGCCTCTTGATGAAAGTGAAAGAGAGTGAAAAAGTTGGCTAAAAGCTCAACATTCAGAAAACGAAGATCATGGCCTCTGGTCCCATCACTTCATGGCAAATAGATGGGGAAACAGTGTCAAATTTTATTTTGGGGGGCTCCAAATTCACTGCAGATGGTGACTGCAGCCATGAAATAAAATGACGCTTACTCCTTGGAAGGAAAGTTNCCCCGACCAGAAACAGCCGCAGCGCCAGCACCACATGATCCGCCCAGTGAGGGAGCGGAGGGAGGTCCTCCGCGGCGCCCCCAGGGCGGTGGAGCTTTTGGAGCCCCTGCCGTGGAGCCCCAAGAACGTGGTCCTGGCGGCTGCAGCTCAGAGAGGCCTGGAGCCCAGCTGTGAGGCCGCAGGGCGCTGAGGGGGAGGACGGTCGCGTGGGCAACGTGGGGAAAGAACGGGAACGCGCTGCCGCCCCGGGAGGCCCTCTGGCCATCTCTTAGACGTAAAAGTACTGCAGGCCTGGCAACCCCGTTCCCACCAAGGGCAGTGTAAACCTGGGTCCACACACAGACTCGGACCCAGATGTTCACAGTAGCGAGGGCATGCAAACAGCCCGTGGCGCCGGCTGATGCAGGTGCCGCCACGGAGCATGTGCAGAGAGGGTCACCGAGACAGAGATGAGATGCCAACCCTATTATGTCATACAGACGCCCACAGGCTGGGGAACCCCCTTCCTGCGAGCTTCCAGAGGGGACCCACCGACAGAGCCAGAGACAGATGGGGATGCGGGGGACGTGGACACTGACTGCAAACGGGAGTGAGACCCTTTGGGGGGGTCCAAAGACCACCTGACCTGCCTCTTGAGAAACCTATATGCAGGTCAGGAAGCAAGAGTTAGAACTGGACATGCAACAACAGACTGGTTCCAAATAGGAAAAGGAGTCCGTCAAGGCTGTGTATTGTCACCCTGCTTACTTAACTTCTATGCAGAAGACATCATGAGAAATGATGGACTGGAAGAAACACAAGCTGGAATCAAGATTGCCGGGAGAAATATCAATAACCTCAGATATGCAGATGACACCACCCTTATGGCAGAAAGTGAAGAGGAACTAAAAAGCCTCTTGATGAAAGTGAAAGAGAGTGAAAAAGTTGGCTTAAAGCTCAACATTCAGAAAAC
>SJYV01051075.1:877894-909021 GCA_006410875.1 Neotragus pygmaeus
AAGGCGCGTGCCCTGCCAGGAGGTGGAGAGGCCTGACCCCAACCCCCCACCCCCTCGCCCTCGCCCTCCACTCCCACCCTTGGCTTCCGGCTCTTCTCTGGGGCTCGGGTCCTGCCTCCAAAGTAGACGCCTCACTGGAGCCATAGGTGACCTGCTGTGAGTGTATCGGGGGAGCTGCTAGGCAAACAGTTCTCAAGTTGCTTCTGTTTTTCCAGCAGAGGTGACCCTGGGAGAACTGCAAGAATGGGAGCAGAAGCAGGCAGGCTTGGGGCCTGGGGCTGGGGGCGCAGGGAGACGCACGGGCCCCCGACGGAGGAAGGTGGCCTGGACCCACGTTTCCCGACATGGCCCGGCAGCAGACGGCGGCCAGGAGTGGGGCGGGGGTAGAGGCACATGTCCCGGGACCCGAGCCTGCAGAGGGGCTCCAAGCACACAGGGGTGCCCCGGCCTGGCCCCTCGGTCCCGCAGGCCTGGCTCTCCCCAACCCATCCAGAGACACGGGTCGCAACGAAGCTGAAAACTCGCCCACCAAACTAATTTATATCTTTAAAGCGGTGTCACTGGGCTTCCCTGGCAGCTCAGGGGGTAAAGAGTCTGCCTGTGATGTGCGAGACCTGGGCTCAATCCCCGAGTCGGGAAGATCCCCTGGAGAAGGAAATGGCAACCCACTCCAGTATTCTTGCCTGGAGAATCCCATGGACGGAGGAGCCTGGTGGGCTACAGTCCACGGGGTCGCAAAGAGTCGGACACGACTGAGTGACTTCACTTCACTTCAAAGCAGTGTCAATAAAAACCAAAACCTCAACGGCTTTTTCTTGAACTTGACAAAACATTGCTGAAATTCATTTAGAATAATAAACAAGCTAAGGGAATCTAAATGAAAGGAAAGAAAAGGGAAAAGCCGTGCTCTACACCAGATATGCAAACATACTTTCTGTTATAATTACTAAAGATGTGGAACTGAAAAATGAAACAAACGCCCAGAAGCCATGGAATAAAGACAACAGAAGATAAAGGCGCTTATGAACGCACAGGGCAGGGAGCGACTATCCGATGGACGGCACCCGTGGCCGTCTGTGATCAGGAAAAACATCGGTGGAGGCCTTCGCCTTATGCCACGTCCCGAAACACGTTCGAAGCAGATTAGATCTTTAAATATAAAATACAACCTAAAAAGTCACAGAAGAAAATAAAACTTATCAAATCGATAAAGAACTTTCTAAGCTTAAATGGAATAAACCGATGAAACTCCAAAATAAGTTACCTTTCTATACACAATAGTCATAAACAAAAACAGGAAGTTAAACTTCTGTACAAAGTGAGCAGCAGAAGAAGAGATAAAGGAGCTCTGGTCGTGATGAGACCACTCAGAGAAGAAGAAACGTTTCCTTATCAACGAGGAAATCGAGCGCGATGCTGTTTCTATGAAAAAGTCCCAAGCGTGCAGTAGTCCACCCTCGGGGTGCACACCTGCAGGGTCTAGCCAGGCGCAGGCGTCTGCGCGCCCCGCACTGCGCCCCATTCTCTGACTGGCTGCCCGGCCCCTCCCGGCACGCCCACCACAGGGCCTGGTGCCCTGGAGAGCTCGAAGCCTATCCCGCGCGCGGCTCCTAAGCCTCTACAGAGCCCCGGACGCTGGTCGTCGGCCGTCTCCATGCTGAGCGGCAGGGCAGCGGCTGCACGGGGTGGGGGTGGGGTCTGTCCACTCACCGGTTCAAGGCATCTGCGTGGTTATTAACAGACACACCCACGTGGGCAGACAGGGAAGAGCCAGGGACGCAGAGCTGATGGCCCACGGTAACCGCGGCCTGGGGCCAGCCCAGGCCGCAGGGCCAGCTTCTCAACGGGGAGTCTCTCACGCCCGAACGCAGCCCACCTCTTCCTTTACTAGAAGCCCCCTGACTCCTTGCTCAATGCACGGCCGTTTTCAGCACACAGACCTTTTATGTGCTTTGTTAGAAGTACACTCAGGAATTTCATTTTGGGAGAGTGAGCAGGGATGGTATAATGTCTTAGATTTCAGCTTCCCTGACTGCTCACAGATGTCATATTCGCATTATACCCACGTATGATGTAAGTGAACTCAGCAAGGTTGTAGGATATAATGGGATTCCCGGATGGCACTAATATTAGGTCAAGAACCCACCTGCCAATGGAGGAGATGAAAGAGACGTGGGTTTGGGTTCAACCCCCGGAGGAGGGCACGGCAACCCTCTCCAGTATTCTCCCCGGAGAAGCCCACGGACAGAGGAGCCTGGCAGGCTAAGGTCCAGAGGGTCACAAAGAGTGGGACACGACTGAGCGGCTGAGCATGCGCACAGGATATAAGAGCCACACACACAAGTCAACAATGACCTCACTGCATTCTTTAAAAAAGAGAAAACTTCTTGGGCTCGTCTGTGTAGACAAGCGCGCCGTCTGCAGAGAGGAAGTGCTGTGCATGCCTTTCAGACGACAGTACAACAGGAGAGGCTCAGACCGAGACCGAGACGCCAGAACTATGGCCGAAGCAGCAAGCGGAACTCAGCAACGCGCAGAAAGAAAGATATGCCACAGACAAGGGCGATTTACACCTGGAATGCAAGGCTGGTTCAACATATTAATAAAAACCTTTCACAGTAACCCACCACACTGACAGTCTATGGAAGGAAAACCAGATGAGCCTATAAGTGATGCAGAAAAGCATTTGAAAAAACTCAGCACCTAACATGACACACGCTCTCGGCGGACTCTGACTAGACAGGAATGAGCAAGGGCATCTGCAAAGAGCCCAGAGCTGACCGCGCGCCCCCTGGACCAGGAGGAGGGCCAGTGCCCACGCTGACCACCGAGGCTTAGCACCATCGTCACGTTCCGGCTGCACGGCAACAGGGAGAGAACGTGCGACAGGAGGCGTGAGGCCCACAAACACAACAGGCCGTGCTCACAGCCGACACGACGGCAGACAATGAAAACCAAAACCCGCCCAGCGCTGATGGGCCTCAGCGAGGCCACAGGTTGCAAGCCCAACGCAAAACCAGCCACATCTCTGTGTCGCTGTTGATCACTAAGTCACATCCCACTCCTTTTGACCCCACGGACTGCAGTCCACCAGGCTCCTCTGTCCGTGGGGTTTCCCGGGCAAGAATGCTGGAGAGGCTTGCCACTTCCTTCTCCACAAGCACAGAACAACGGAAACGACAAACGAAAACACGCACTGAGGATAACTAAAAATTAACAAAAATGAAAGACACACAAGTCTGTTTCTAACAAAACACGTAACTGGTGTGTGCGCTGAAAATCACGAGATGCTGATGAACGAGCTTAAAGAAGGCCTGAGTCAGTGGAGAGATACTGGTTTTGGACTGAGAAGGCTCATCACGGTAATGATACGGATTCTCCTCAAACTGATCTACAGAGTCAGTGGATTCCCCGTGTAAAGTTCACCAGGATTCCTACAGACACAGACATGCTGATCCTAAAGCTAAACAGAAAGGTGACAGAAACAGGGCTGCCAGACGCTGTTGAAAAAACAGCATAAAGTGGGAGGGATTATGCTGCCGACCTTAAGACTTGCCATCCAGCTACCAAGACTCTGTAGGGATGCTCAGGCCAGCAACCGGCAGGGCCAGGGGGGAGACAGGACCACGGCATCCGTCAGCTGACATGGCCAACGTACAGAGGCGACTGAGGGAGGCATGACACCATCTCAACACGTGATGCTGGAGTATCTGGATATTTACAGGAGAAAGTCCCCCAGACAAACAAAAAAAAGAACCTCAACCTGAATCTCACATTACAGGAAAAACTAAAAAAATGGGTCACAGATTTCAATGCAGAACTAAAAAGACTTAAGAGAGAAAACATGAGGAAAAAGCATCTTGACTTGGGTTTGCCAAAGCCCCTAGATCTGACTCCTGAAAGAACTGATCACCGGAGCACATCCGAGCTATCGGTGTCTGCCCTAAGAAAGACTCTGCTAGGAAACGCAACCCCCAAACTCGAGCCAAAGACAAGAAATGGACAAAAGCTTGAGCCTCCACCCACCCNACATTACTTTGTTGGCAAAGTAATATCTCTGCTTTTGAATATGCTATCTAAGTTGCTCATAACTTTTCTTCCAAAGAGTAAGTGTCTTTTAATTTTATGGCTGCAATCACCATCTGCGGTGATTTTGGAGTCCCCCAGAATAAAGTCTGACACTGTTTCCACCTTTTCCCCATCTATTTCCCATGAAGTGATGGGACCGGATGCCATGATCTTTGTTTTCTGAATGTTGAGCTTTAAGCCAACTTTTTCACTCTCCTCTTTCACTTTCATCAAGAGGCTTTTTAGTTCCTCTTCACTTTCTGCCATAAGGGTGGTGTCATCTGCATATTTGAGATTATCGATATTTCTCCCAGCAATCTTGATTCCAGCTTGTGCTTCTTCCAGCCCAGCGTTCCTCATGATGTACTCTGCATAGAAGTTAAATAAGCAGGGTGACAATATACAGCCTGAGATGCCTAGTACAGTAATAAATATGTAGTGTCTGGTCAGGTATGTATGGAGAATGCTCTGAAGGGAAAAAGATAAGAGCATTTCTATTTCAGTGACAAAAGGCTGATGGGGGAGGCAGGGACATCAGTTAGGAACCAGTTATAGGAATCTGGGTTGGAGATAATGGATTAAGGCAGAGGCAGATGGAGAGAGCCAGAGGTAGATGCACTCAAGAGTTATTATACAGAAGTTGAATCAAGAGGTTTTAGAGTTTCTAGAAGTGAGAAAAGCAGGAGAAATTAGAAATGAATCACAGGTTTTGGTTTGGGTTTTGGATGTAAGGTGGTTTCATTCACTGAGATAGGGAGCAAAGGAAAAAGAAGGTTAGTATTTATTTATAACCAGAACATCTGTTGTTGACATTATAAAGTCTGATATTGCTTATATTACTATCTAACATTTAAGCTATTTTTATTTTTGTATTATAAACAAAGTTATAAGTGAATAAACATTTTTCTTTGGTTTTAGTTTCTAGTTTTACTTAGTTGAAATACATGAATATTCTTTTACTAGCATTTTTCCACTAACATCAAACATATTTCATGCTCATTACAGAATACATAGAAATAGTAGATGAACAGAAAGAAAAAAATTTCTTCAATTTTTACCCTCCCCAGGATTATCAGTAACTGTATATATCAGTTAGTGAACGCATAAAAGAATGAATTGAATGAGTAAATAGATGAAAAGAAAATCTGGGCGAAGTCTCCTAAAAACTTAAAGCTCCTATAATCATCAACGCAAGAGAAAGTCCTAAAATGAAACAAAACAAAACAAATGTGGGTGCTAATCTTGTCCCTAACTTCTAGTCAAATAACTTTCCCTCTCTTGGGCTGTTCCATTTCTAAAATTTACGAATTTGGACTAAATTTTAAAAATCTCTTTTAATGTTAAGGTTCTATGATTCTAAATTGTCCTTCGGTTGGTACTTTTCACCCCTTATGTGAAGGCCGTCTGCCCCCACCAAGTATCTCTACCCTTTCTCTGTAACGCTGTGTCCTTAATGCTGCTCCCAAACGTACTGCTCTTGACTGGCTGCCACAAAAACGTGACACAGTGATCACGAGGAAGGAGTCAGGAAAAGCCTCCATAAGGGCGCACACAATTCAATACTACTTACAGGAATGAATCACTAACCATGGATCAGTAATGTTTCAGACACTGTGACTGACTGAAGAAAAAGGAAGGAAATTACATTTATTAGACCCTTAATTAACAGATCCTATGATGGTCCTTTCATATGCCAATACAGGTATTATTAGACTCATTAGATAAATGAAAAAATTAAGGCTCAGCAAGATTAAGTGGCATTACTATGCTTAAATAGCCAGTAAAATGGTTGAATCAGAACTGGAACCCATGTAGCAGCCACCTAGTAACAATAAATCTAAAGAAAATATCACTGTAGCTCTGCTGCTGCTGCTGCTAAGTCGCTTCAGTCGTGTCAGACTCTGTGCAACCCTACAGACGGCAGCCCATCAGGCTCCCCCGTCCCTGGGATTCTCCAGGCAAGAACACTGGAGTGGGGTTGCCATTTCCTTCTCCAATGCAATGAAAGTGAAAAGTGAAAGTGAAGTCGCTCAGTCATGTCTGACTCTTAGCGACCCCATGGAGTGCAGCCTACCAGGCTCCTCCGTCCATGGGATTTTCCAGGCAAGAGTACTGGAGTGGGGTGCCATTGCCTTCTCTGCACTCTAGCTCTAAATCATTCTTAATACAGAACTGTCAATAATTGCTTGTGCTCAGTGTGGGCAGGAATAAAAACAGGCCTCCACTTTCTCTATAGCTACAACAAACTAAGTTCAGGCTGGTGAAATGGTTTGCTGACCACCAGAGGCAGATATGTGGCAACTCTGCCATTTTTTACTTTGCTTCAGCGATTGTGCCTAACAAATAACAGCCTATCGCGGTGGAGCCAAATTTATCCTGGAAGAAGACAAGACAGGGAGAACTTGCAGTGAATATTTTTGATCATTTTATGTTTACATTAAGAAAATGGAGAAGCTATTAAAACAAATCCTTCAATATTGATGACTCCTCTTTCCTCCTCAGTTATTGGTAAAATGGGTCATATTTCATTTCTGTCCAGTTACACAAGCACATAAAATCACAATAGTGTAGAAAAAGGGCAAATGAAATAAGGCATATGTAAAATGTGTCCACGAAGTTGATAAAACAGTATGATAATAATGACAAAAACATAGTGCCAAAGATCTCAGGATCAAAGGCCATTTTGTCCATCCAAATGTGATGTTATCTTGGTGACAATCTTGCTAACAACTAAGTTTATCAGCAAATCAAAGTGTGTCCCACCTCTGCTCAAAATGCAGGTTAAAATAATGGCTCACAGAGGATAAAGTCCCTGAGGCTTTGGTGGGCCTTAAACCACACCTCCTTCCACTTCGTTCAATGCCTGCTCTGAGCAGGTACTCAATAACGTAACAAATGCTAGCTGTTATTACTGGTAGTGCTGTCACCGTCATCACCACATCCATCCTCCCGCTGTACGGCTACAACCATAATGCATCAGTAGGGCTGTCAGCGCCCTGAGAGGCCAAACCTACTCACAATTGTGGGTTCCAGTTGGCCTGGCAAATTCCTATTCATCTTTGACAATTTAACTCAAACAAGTGTGAATTTGTGTGAAATCCTTTTTTTGACCTCCCCGCCCTAACAATCACTTTCTATAGCATTCTGTATATACCTCCATCATTGCATTCACTAGCATATTATCTTCAATCCTAGAACATAGATTTCTTGAAAGAAGTATTATATATAATCTTTACCTGTGCATACCTATTAGCTAGCTATCAAAAAAACCATTTTTTTAACTAATGAAAATATCTGTCCAGCCTATGCTTGAGAACCTCTAAAGACAGAGGACTCAAGATCTTCTAAGGTAGCCCCGGCTAAGAAAATTCTTCCTTATGTTGAGCAAGATGGCTCAATCTTTAACCCCACTAGAACCACGTAGAATAAACCTGGTCCTCCTGGTGTCAACCTTAAATACTTATTTGTAAAATATTTATGTTGTGGTACATGCAAGACCCAAGGGATAAGTATACCAAGGTCAACTAGAAAATTCTTGGTCCTCGGTAACTCACATTCTGATACAGAAGTCAGACATGTAAATATAAATAAAATAACATGGATAAGGGCAGTAATACAGATCCATAAAGCATGTTATGAAAGAATACATGAGGAGTACAAATCTCACCCTGAGGCCATGGAAGGCTTCCTAGAGGAGCTACCACTTTGCCTGAGAGTTTAAAAGACAAACTGGAATAGTCCACAAGAGAGAGGCCAGACATAAATGCAAAGAGAAAGCCTGGTACATACAGCTGAGAGGGGGTAACTGAGCATATCTTCTCTTCTTCAGGCTTAACATTCCCAGTTCCTTTCTCAGGCATCATAACTAGATTCTTAGTTCTTTCACCATTCTGAGGTCTCTCATTTGAATACATAGCCAGGTCGCAGCTGGGGAGCCTCTACATCACCACCCCAGCTCAGACACTTAGTCCTTTCTGATATACTGTCTAAGCACACTGGCCCAGTTTCCTCATGTGTGGAAGACACACACACTAACTTCCAGGGTAAACATTTTAGGAACAGTAGACAGCAGGAATGATCCCTGAAATTTTAAAATTTATCTAAGTCTTAGAAAACATGTGTTAAGGGAATGTCAGAGAATACTGCATGCAAAGATTTAGACTATAAGTTTTTAAATTGTTCTGGTCATATGTCACTGTATTAAAAAACCACCTCAAAACTTAGCAGCTTAAAATAGCAGTGTTTACTTTGCTCATTCATACGCACTGAAAACAGAGTTGAGAGAGGACAATCCATCTCTACTTTACTCAGTGTGAGCTGGGACAGCCAAATGGCTGGGGGCTGGAATCACCCAAAGACTCGCTCACTCAATTTTCTGGCAGTTGATGTGGGCTAAAGTCTGGGGATTACGCGTGAGGTACAGCAAAGACATCTATGTTTGGCCCTTGCAAGTGGCTTCTTTACAATATGATACTGGGTTCTAAGAGTAAGCATCCCAGGAAGACTAGGCAGAAGCTGTTTTGCTTTCTGTGATTCAAACTTGCATGTCACATAGCTTTGAATCTGCTATAGTCACAGTCTTGCCCAGTATTCAAGGGCAACAAAGATTCCATCTCTTGAGGAGAGTCAATGTTACCTTGCAAGAAAAGCAGGTGGGATGGGATATGTGGGTGTGAGCATCCTTGGAAAATATGATAATCTTACGACGTAAATAAAACTCAATGCTGAGTTAAATATCTCTAATATTAGGAGGCAGTCTGCTTTAGGATGAAAGGTATTCTGACTGGTTTGTTAGTATTATTATTCCACCAAAACACCTCTGGCGTCTTTAAAGTCTCTTCTTTAAAACAAACATAAACATGAATTTTTCTTATCACAAAAGAACTTCATATTTATTGCAGGAAATTTGCTAAATGCAGAAAGAAATATAGCTGCATGTAAACCCATAGACCAGGAGTTTCTATAATTTAATATTTCAATACAACTCTTTATCATTCACTTGTGTGATTAACTAAATGGGATGGTGATTTCTTAAATAAAGTTAGAAGCAGTAAAACAGGAAGAGTAGGCAGATCTAGATATACGTTAAAAATAAAATCAGAAGGACAAATTAAATATGAGGGATGAGGAGAAGAAAGAAATCAGGGATGACTCCAGGTTTTGGGATGTGTCCATTCCCATTTCCATTCAGCAGATGGGTGGGTGAGGGCATCACAGGGGAACACCAGGGAGGAACAGTTATGGGAAAAGAAATAAAGAATGATGTATTGCTCATGTTAAAGGTTGAAATGTCTATGATATGTCAAACATGCTTGGATACACAAATCTATAGCTAAGAGGTAAGATCAGAACTGAACAGAGATGTTTTGAATCATCAGTGTATAGGTCACATTCAAAGCTATGAGATTATATAAGATCACCTAGGAGGGAATATAGAGAAGACTGCTGCTGTTCAGTTGCTGAGTGATGTCCAACTCTTTGCGATCCCATAGACTGTAGCATGCCAGGCTCCTCTGACCATTGGATTTACCAGGCAAGAATGCTGGACTGGGTTGCTATTTCCTTCTCCTGGGCATTTTTCCAGACCAGGGATCGAACCCATGTCTCCTGCATTAGTAGGCAGATTCTTTAATACTGAAACACCAGGGAAGCCCACAGAGAAGGTGGCTCAGGGCAAAAGAGTGGCCAGTAGAGTAAGGAATAAAGCTGGGCAAATTTCGTTTTCCATAAGACAAGGAAAACCTGGAAGTCAAGATAACTGTTTCATGAAGAAAAAGTAAACACTGTATAGAATGCTCAGTTCAGTTCAGTTCAGTCGCTCAGTTGTATCTGACTCTCTGTTTAACACCATGGACTACAGCACGCTAGGCTTCCCTGTCCATCACCAACTCCCAGAGCTTGCTCAAATTCATGTCCATTGAGTCAGTGATGCCATCGAACCATCTCATCCTCTGTCGTCCCCTTCTCCTCCTACCTTCAGTTTTCCCCAGCATCAGGGTCTTTTTCCAATGAGCCAATTCTTCCCATGAGATGGCCAAAGTATTGGAGTGTCAGCATCAGTCCTTCCAATGATTTCCTTTAGGATTGACTGGTTTGATCTCCTTGCTGTCCAAGGGATGCTTAAGAGTCTTCTCCACACAGTTCAAAAGGATCAATTCTTTGGCACTCAGCTTTCTTTACAGTCCAGCTCTCACATCCATACATGACTACTGGAAAAACCATAGCTTTGACTAGATGGACCTCTGTCGGCAAAGTAATGTCTCTGCTTTTTCGTGTGCTGTCTAGGTTTGTCACAGCTTTTCTACCAAGGAGCAAGTGTCTTTTAATTTCATGGCTGCAGTCACCATCTGCAATGATTTGGGAGATCAAGAAAAGAATATCTGTCACTGTTTCCATTGTTTCCCCATCTATTTGCCATGAAGTGATGGGACCGGATGACATGATCTGTGTTTTTTGAATGTTAAGCTTTAAGCCAGCTTTTTCACTCTACTCTTTCACTCTCATCAAGAGGCTCTTTAGTTGCTCTTCTCTTTCTGCCATAAAGGTGGTGTCATCTGCATATCTGAGGTTATTGATTTCCCCCTGCAATCTTGATCCAGCTTGTGTTTCATCCAGTCTTGCATTTCACATGATGTACTCTACATATAAGTTAAATAAGCAGGGTGACAATATACAGCCTTGATGTACTACTTTTCCAATTTGGAACCAGTCCGTTATTCCACATCCGGTTCTAACTGTGGCTTCTTGACCTGCATACAGATTTCTCAGGAGGCAGGTAAGGTGGTCTGGTATTCCCGTCTCTTGAAGAATTTTCCACAGTTTATTGTGATCCACACAGTCAAAGGCTTTAGTATAGTCAATGAAACAGAAGTAGATGTTTTTCAGGAACTCTCTTGCTTTTTTGATGATCCAACAGATGATGGGAATTTGATCTCTGGTTCCTCTGCCCTTTCTAAATCTAGCTTGAACATCTGAAACTTCTCAGTTCACATACTGTTGAAGCCTAGTTTGGAGAATTTGAACAATACTTTTGCTAGCATATGAGATAACTTCAATTGTGTGGTAGTTTGAACATTCTTTGGCATTGCCTTTCCTTGGGATCGGAATGAAAACTGACCTTTTCCAGTCCTGTGGCTACTGCTGAGTGTTCCAAATTTGCTGGCATACTAAGTGTAGTACTTTCATAGCATAATCTTTTAGGACTTGAAATAGCTCAACTGGAATTCCACTTGACGTCACACTCCAGGATACCTGGCTCTAGGTGAGTGATCACACCATCGTGGTTATCTGGGTCATGAAGATCATTTTTGTATGGTTCTTCTGTATATTCTTGCCACCTCCACTTAATATCTTCTGCTTCTGTTAGGTGCATAACATTTCTGTCCTTTATTGTACCCATGTTTGCATGAAATGTTCCCTTAGTATCTCTAATTTTCTTGAAGAGATCTCTAGGCTTTCCCATTCTATTGTTTTCCTCTATTTCTTTGCACTGATCACTGAAGAAGGTTTTCTTATCTCTCCATGCTATTCTTTGGAACTCTGCACTCAAATGGGTATATCTTTACTTTTCTCCATTGCCGTTATAGCTTCTTCTCTTTTCTCAGCTATTTGTGTGGCCTCCTCAGACAACAATTTTGCCCTTTTGCATTTCTTCTTTTTGGGGATGGTTTTGATCACCACCTCCTGTATAGAATGCTATTGAGAGGTCAAATAAAGTGATAAAAATGTATATTGAATCTGGCAAGATGAAGGTCATTGCTGACCTTGGCAACAGCAATTTCTCTGAAGTGAAGGGAAGAGATGCCTAACTGGGATGGGAGGGAAATAGAGAGAGCTAAGTAGAGAGAAAAAAAAAAAAAAACCCTGATGCTGGGAAAATTTGAAGGCAGGAGAAGAGGATGACAGAGGATGAGACGGTTAGATGGCATCACTGACTTGATGGACATGAGTTTGTGTAAACTCTGGGAGTTAGTGATGGACAGGGAAGCCTGGCTTGCTGCAGTCCATGGGGTAACAAAGAGTCGGACATGACTGAGCGACTGAACTGAACTGAGTAGAGAGGAGAAAATCAAGTGGTTTTGATGTGATAAGGAACTGAACACTGACTCAGTAGCTAAAACCTTGAGTTTTACACAGGGTCAATGGAGGAGTAATTTTTAAAAACATAGGAACTATTTGAGCATGTTTGATACAGATGGCAGTGACTGAATGTAGTGACTTTCTAAAGACTGTGGCAGAGCAAGAGACTGGGGTGGGGTATGGAACTACAGGAGTGAAGTCTTTGAGTGGGAGGGGATAAATTCAGAGCCCCAGGAAGGTAACACTGGCCTTTGACAGGTTTGGTATAGTTCTTCCATAGTAATAGGAGGAAAAAAGTGATGATAGATGAGGGAATTCTTGACTGATTCTGTCTATATTCTCAATGAAATACTGAAGAAGATATCAGCAAGGAGCACAGGGTCTGAGGCCAAAAGAAGTATAAAAAGAAATCTAAAATAAGAAACAGGAGTAAAACAATGGTTCTGGGAAGTGAAATTATGAGGGAAATATAACTGCACTGCTTTGTGGCATTCACTCCTTATTTGTAATTTCTGTTTAATAACTCAACAAAGGGATGTGACTTCTATGAGAAATACTTAGCTACTCAGTTCAGGCACAATAGTAGGCAGGTAATTGAGCTTGATCTGGTCTAAATATTACTCAAAAAGCAAGAGGTAAGGGCTTTAAGGGTATCTATATGGATGGGTGAGAATTATTATAACTGGGGGCCACAAATTACAAACTTTGTAAAAAGAGGAAAGAAGAGAGGCAAAATGTACTTCCTCCCAGTCTTTTCATTATTATTTATAAAATTGATATCATATTACACAAAGTTTTACATCTTTATAATATTTCCCCATGTAAACAGTCTTCAAAAATATTACTTTAGTTTAGGTATATCACAGCATATTTAGCAACTGTTAAATTGTTGTTTTCTTTTTGTTTGGCCACGTCTCACAGCCTGCGGGGTCTTAGTTCCCCAACCAGGGATTAACCCAGGTGTTAGCAGTGAAAGTGCTGAGCCCTATAACCACTGGGCGCCAGGGAATTCCAAAAAATCTTCCTACTGTTAGATCATTTAAAATACTTTATCACATGTGATGCTGTGATAAATATCTTTGTGAAACATCTTTTCTCTATCTCTGATTACTTTCTTAAGAAGCAATCCTAAGAATGGAATTACTGGGTCAAAGTATATGTCCATTGTTTTTCTGTTTAAAGTACAATAAAAGTAATTTTCTTCTCCCTGAACCATTTGAGTTAGCCAGTGACATGAGGTTCCACAACTCCAAAGTAGTTTAGTGCACATTTCCTACAAGGATATTCACTCAAGGTTATATGCCTTGATTAAATGGAATTTAGCAAAGGAATGCAAGGTTGGTTTGATATGTGAAAATAAATCAACATACTAGACCATACTAATATAATACTAATATATAAATATAACCACATGATCATTTCAAGAGATACAAAAAAAAAATCTGAAAATTCCAACACTTTTTTTTGATAAAAACACACAAATGAAGAATAGAAGGAAACTTTGTCAGCCTAATAAAGTTAATATTATAATTAATGGTGAAAACCTGAAAGCTTTCTTCTTAAGATCAGGAAGAAAACAAGGATGTCTGTTCTCTCCACTTCTATTCAACAGTGTCTAGTATACAAATGAATATATACACAAAACAGAAACATATTCACAAATATAGAAAACAAACTTGTGATTACCAAAGAGAAGAGGAAGAGGGGAAGGACAATTAGAGTGTGGAATTAATAGATACAAACTACTACATATAAAATAGATAAGCAACAAAGATACATAGCATACCACAGCCATTATCTTGTAGTAATTTATAATGGAATATAATCTGTAAAAATAAGGAAATCATTATGCTGTACATTGGAAACTAATATAATAATGTAAATTAACTATATTTCAATTAAAAATAAAACACTGTGCAAGAAGTCCTAGTCAGGGCAGTTAGGCAGGAAAAATAAGTGAAAGGCATTTAATTGCTAAAGAAGAGGTAAAACTATCTCTATTTACATATGACACGATCTCATACATACAAAAAACCCTAACGAATCCATCTACATACACACATAAAACTGTAAGAGGTAAAAATAAGTTCAAAAAGGCTGCAGGAGTAGGAGCATTAGGCAAAAATAATTTTATTTCTATACAATAAGGATGAGAAATCAGAAAATGAAATTAAGAAAACAATTTCATTTATAGCATCAAAAAGAATATAATACCTATACAAAAGAAGTTAAGACTTGCACATAAACTATAAAACATCATTGAAAGAAATGTAAAAGACTTAAACAATTAAGAAGATATCCTGTGTTCAAATACTGGAAGCCCTAATATAGAGATGGCAATCCTTTCCAAAGTATGGATTTAATGCAATCTCTTTCAAAATCCCTTTTCATACTGTTCATGGGGTTCTCAAGGCAAGAATACTGAAGTGGTTTGCCATTCCCTTCTCCAATGGACCACATTTTGTCAGAATTCTCCACCATGACCTGTCCGTCTTGGGTGGCCNTGCAATCTCTTTCAAAATCCCTTTTCATACTGTTCATGGGGTTCTCAAGGCAAGAATACTGAAGTGGTTTGCCATTCCCTTCTCCAATGGACCACATTTTGTCAGAATTCTCCACCATGACCTGTCCGTCTTGGGTGGCCCTGGCATGGCATGGTGCATAGTTTCATTGAATTAGACAAAGCTGTGGTCCATGTGATCAGATTGGTTAGTTTTCTGTGATTGTGGTTTTCTGTCTGTCTACCCTCTGATGGAGAAAGATAAGAGGCTTATGGAAGCTTCGTGATGGAAGAGACTGACTGAGAGGGATATTGGGTCTTGTTCTGATGGCCCCCATGCTCAGTAAATCTTTTTTTTTTTTTTACTTTATTTTACTTTACAATACTGTATTGGTTTTGGCATACATTGAATCCTCCAAGGGTGTACATGAGCTCCCAAACATGAACCCCCCTCCCACCTCACATCATCCCTCCGGATCATCAGCCCCAAGCTTCCTGCATCCTGCATCGAACATAGACTGGCGATTCGTTTCCTACATGATAGTATACATGTTTCAATGTCATTCTCCCAAATCATCCCACCCTCTCCCTCTCCCTCAGAGCCCAAAAGTCCGTTCTACACATCTGTGTCTCTTTTGCTGTCTTGCATACAGGGTCATCATTACCATCTGTCTAAATTCCATATATATGTGTTAGTATACTGTATTGGTGTTTTTCTTTCTGGCTTNCTGTTTGTTTATTGCCTGCTCTGCATCTTCATTGCTGAGAAGGGTCTTTCTCTAGTTGTGACAACTGGGGGCCACTCTCCAGTTGCATTATGGTGGCTTCTTTTGTTGCGGAGCACTGACTCTGGGCACACAGGCTTCAGTAGTTGCAGTACGTGGGCTTTGTTGCCCTGTGGCATGGTGACATCTTCCTAGACTAGGGATCAAACCCATGTCCCCTGCATTGGCAGGGGGATTCTTAACCGCTGGACCACCACGAAAGTCCCAACATGCTGTTTTTTATATGTTTTATATATCTGCACTCCCTGCCAGAGAGGGTGCCTGCATTCCATGGGTCTTCACATTTTGGAGACTAATTGAAGGAAGAGATGAAGAGAAGATGGGTTCTTCTGAGTTCACCAGATGGTGTAGGGCCCAGCAGTGTAAACCTGAATATGTTTATGAATCATATGGGAATGTCAATTCTGACTCAGTGGCTCAGGTTGGGCAGCTCTAACAAGCTGCCAGGTGATGCTGATGTGTGGAATAGTAAGAGTCTGTGCGGCCAGGTAAGATCCAGAGAGCAGGTGTGGCTGGTGCGCACACCCCTGGCCCACTTGTACCTTTCATTCTCTGCCGCTCCCGAGGAAAGTAGGACAGATACCCTGACGTGGTCTCCTCTTCCCTGGGGCTTGTCACGTTTAGTTGTTCTCTGTTTTNGGAAATCAGTCCTGAATATTCATTGGAAGGACTGATGCTGAAGCTGAAACTCCAATACTTTGGCAACCTAATGCTAAGAACTGACTCATTGAAAAAGACCCTGACGCTGGGAAAGATTGAGGACAACAGGAGAAGGGGACAACAGAGGATGAGATGGTTGGATGGCATCACCAACTCCATGGACATGAGCTTGAGCAAACTCCAGGAGTTGGTGACAGATAGGGAGACTTGGCGTGCTGCAGTCCATGGGGTCGCAAAGAGTCAGACATGACTGAACGAGTGAACTGATTGACTTTCAAAATCCCAACTAGCTTTGCAGAAATTGATAAATGCCAGGGACCCAAAATAGATTAAACAATTTTTAAAAACTAGAATAAATTTGGAGGATTCACAGCTCCCAATTTCAAAATTTACTACAAACCTACCTGAATCAAGGTACATATAGGTCAGTGGAATTGAACCAAGAGTTGAATCAGGAGTCAAGAAATAAACTTATAAATTTATAATTGATTGATTTCGACAGGGGTGCCATGACATTTCAGTGGGGAAAGAACCTACATATCCACAATACCACCAACAAAATCAAGAAATTAACATAGATTAATTATTACTACATAATCCTCCAACCCCATTAAATTTTTCTAAGTGTCCCAATAATATCATAAGTATAAGCACATGCACACACACACATACATGCACACACATATACATTCACAGGATCCAGTCCAGAATTATACAGTGTATTTACTTCTCATGTCTTTTTAGTCTCCTTCAATCTTGAACAGTTCCTCAGTCTTTTCACTTTATGATCATGGATACTTTCGAAAATTACAGGCCACTTGTTTTATAGAATGTCACTCTTATATTTTAATATAGCTGTAATTAATAACTCATAGACTGTTATATAAACAGATCCTTCCAGATTAGTGCTATCCAATACAGTAGGCACTAGGCGTGTGTGGTTATTGAGCATTTGGAGTAATCTAAACTGAAATACACTGCAAGTGTGAAATATATACCCAATTTTAGGCTGTGAGACATTTAATTAATAGATTTTTATATTATATGTTGAAATAATAACAATATTTTGGATATACTGAGTTAAAATATATTATTAAAATTAATTACACCTATTTCTTTTTAATGTGGCTTTTAAAATGTGACTACTGGAGACTACTGGAAATTATACAAGTAGTTCACATTATTTTTTTTTCAAATCTATTTTTTAATTGAAGGATAATTGCTTTACAGAATTTTTTTGTTTTCTGTCAAACCTCAACACGAACCTCAACATTATATTTCTATTGGATGGTGTTATTCTAGAAGATTCTGAGTTAGTAATGGGGAACAAAGAGGTTAAAAGATTCAGGACAACCTGTATGGCCCCCTTTAGAGAAAGGACAATAAATATAAATCCTAGCATAGCTCTAAAACCCTGCTAGTTAAAGGAACCAGACCATTCAATTGGACACCATAAAAGAGACATAAGGGAATACAGCAGCTAAGAATAAGAATACATTGTTTTGGTGAACTGATTTTATCTTACCAGGATGTCCGTATGGCATTTCACTTTCTTATCCTGCTCTAAAGCCATACATGCCTTAAGAGAGGTGGTCAAAAACTCATACTGCTCTTGCTTAGTTTCTCTCTGGACCATTTCTTTGCTTGCCTCTTTACTTCACTTATTCAACCTGGATCCTTTGGCCTGAAGTAAAAACTCCAGGGATTACAGATCTCATCTTTCTTCTCTTGTCTCAATATCACTCTCTAGAAATTCGCTCTTTCTCAAATAAGAAGTGTCTCTGGATTAAGAGAAATAAGCATTTAGTAAATGTTGTCATTACTGACCTGCATTTCATATTTCAGAGTCATGTGGAAGCACCAGGATCCCATTCCTACCACTGAAATTAAAAGAAACAAACAAACAAAAAAAACAATTAGCATGAAATTCTTTGTGGGGGGCCAGAGTGACTCGAAAAAACAGTAAGACATTTTAAAGCACTGAGTTTTAAGAACAAATTTATGAAATCCTGTGGCAAGATANTAAAAGAAACAAACAAACAAAAAAAACAATTAGCATGAAATTCTTTGTGGGGGGCCAGAGTGACTCGAAAAAACAGTAAGACATTTTAAAGCACTGAGTTTTAAGAACAAATTTATGAAATCCTGTGGCAAGATATACCACAGACCCTGCCTAAGCTCTATCTATAATTGATGAAATTTTGGAACAGGAAAAAAAAAAAAAAAAGCATAAATTCTCGTAAATATCCTCCACTAAGTGATTTACTAGATTAATCAATATTCTCCATTTTTTGCATAAAATGTATTATGGATGCTAGGGGTAAGCTTTAATGCTCAGAGCTGGTTAGCTACTCTTCAGTACTTCTTTGTATTTCTAATCCAAATAGTTGAGGTATATGCTTAATACGAACCAATCAGTTATGTTTGTTTGTTCGTTCCCAAACTTGTTAATGCCACTGCATTTAGTTAACAGAAATATGACTGCAAAAAGACAGCTACTGTCTTTATAAAAACTATTTAAAATATTTCAAGAAATGTTTAAAACAAACTTAATAAAATTGAGTCACTAATAAAAATTACTCTTGATATCTGTACATATATGTTACAAATTAGGGAAAATTCTGTATTCATGTCTTGAAGTTCTTTCCAAGTGCTTCTATTTTATATAAATCGTTTTCATTCTAAGGTTTCAAATTTTCTGTTTGTTTTTCAATGCAAAAAAGACTAATCAGAACTATAATTAGGGTACTATATTCAAAGGCCATGCTCTGCATCAAATCATTGTCAAAGATTATACCACTATGCTTCAATTGAAATAAAACTTAAAGACAGGTATATATATTTTTCAATAAGTATAGCTTTGACTCTTTAAAAATTAACAGAATAAATATCACTCCCGATCACATCTGATGATACAGCTTCTACTGTGATGAAGCTCAGTTCAATAAGCCTTTATTGAGTACTTCCTATTTGCCAAATTCAACTACAGACGCTGAGGTACAAAGATAAGATCCAGTCATTGGCTTTTATGAAGCATACAGGCTAATGGAAGAGACAGGCCGATAAACAGAAGATACCAGTACATGGAGAAATGGGGAGGGAAAAAAAGATACGCATAGAGTGAACTTCCTTGGTGTTTCCGCTGGTAAAGAACCCGCCTCTCGATGCAGGAGACATGGGTTTGATCCCTGGGTAGGGAAGATCCCCTTAAGATAGAAAAGGCAACCTGCTCCAGTATTCTTGCCTGGAAAATTTCACTGACAGAGGAGCTACAGTCCATGGGAGTGGACATGACTGAGAGCTCACGCACACACATGCACATGTACACACACACTACCACAGAAGCACAGTCCTTGGGAAGAGTTGGACATGACTGAGAGCAACACACACACACACACACACACACACACACACACACATACTACACACTGCCATAGGAGCACAGTCCTTGGGAAGAGTTGGACACGACTGAGAGCAACACACACACACACACACACACACACTCTCTCTCTCTCTCTACCATAGGAGCACAGAAGATGGGACTTACGAAGGAAGCCAGAGAAGGCAAGAATGATGCCAGAGAAGTCTGTCTCAAGGATATAACAGTTAGCCCAACAAACACAGTAAATGTGGATGTTATCAAATCATTTGAAGCCATTAGAGAAAGATTTCAAACCCTTTGTTACTCTTGGTTAAAAAAAATCAGTACTGATATTATCACATTTTTTTAGTGCTCAAAAGGAGATGAGAGAAGTAAAGAGCTACTGAACTCATCTTACTAAGGAAATGAGGAAGTGGGATAGTGGCTGTCCTTTTTAAAAGGAGAAATCAGAAAATTCGATAAATTAATGGCAGGAGAAAAAAACCAAACCTTGTGAGCTATTTAAACTCATACAATATACTATAAAGTAAAAAAATAAAAATGAGGTGAATGACTGTTTATCCTGAAAGGCAGACTGGCCACTTAAATCTATGTCTCACTCAAGGGCTGTTTTTATCCAAACGTTTCCAAATATTCTCTTGTCACTGTTTACTATATCACATTAAAGCCTGATCTTTAAAAAATTGCTACAGTTTATTCCCTTTCAAAACTCCATTTAGAGTGCAAAGAAATAGTATATCACCTTTCTCCTTACAATATTTTATATTTTGCCACTATAAAGCAAACCACCAATTTTTGCTAAAATGTATTAGCTTTATTGAGATGCAATTCACATGTGTGTGCATGCTCAGTCATGTCTGACTTTTTGCAACCCCATGGACTATAGTCCGCCAGGCTCCTCTGCCCATGGGACTCTCCAGGCAAGAGATCTTTCTACTGATCTCTACTCCACTGATCTTTCTACTATCTACAGTTTTGCCTCTTCCAAACTGTCATACAGTTGCAATCATACAGTAAGTAGCTTTTTCAGACTGGCTTCTCACTTAGTAATATGCATTTATGGTTCTTCCATGGCTGTCCATGGCCTTATATAGCACAGTTCTTTCTAGTGCTGAATAATATTCCACTGTCTGGAGGTACCGCAGTTTATTTCTCCATTCACCTATTAAAGGGCAGATTAGTTCCTTTCAGGTATGGCGTTATGAATAAACCTGCTATCTGTGTGCAGGTTTCTGTGTAAACAACAGTTTTCATCTCTATAAGGTAAATGCCAGGGAAAGTTCGATTATATGGTGAGAGTATATTTTGTGAGAAACTGCCAAACTGTTTCAAAGTGGCTGTGCCATTCTGCATCTGGGCACTTAATGTTCCATGGATCACAGCCTTATCTAACTCAATGAAACTAGGAGCCATGCCGGTAGGGCCACCCGAAATGAATGGGTCACGGTGAAGAGTTCTGACAAAACGTGGCCCACTGGAGAAGGGTATGGCAAACCACTTCAGTATTCTTGCCTTGAGAACCCCGTGAACAGCATGAAAAGGCAAAAAGATAGGACACTGAAAAATGAACTTCCCAGGTCGGTAGGTGCCCAACATGCTACTGGAGATCAGTGGAGAAATAACTCCAGAAAAAATAAAGAGACGGAGCCAAAGTGAAAACAACACCCAGATGTGGATGTGACTGGTAATGGAAGTAAAGTCCAATGCTGTAAAGAACAATACTGTATAAGAACCTGGAATGTTAGACCCATGAATCAAGGTAAATTGGAAGCGGTCAAACAGGAGATGGCAAGAGTAAACATCGATATTTTAGGAATCAATGAACTAAAATGGACCAGAATGGGCACATTTAATTCAGATGACCATTGTATCTACGACTGTAGGCAAAAATCCCTTAGAAGAAATGGAGTAGCCCTCATAGTCAACAAAACAGTCCGAAATGCAGTTCTTGGGTGCAATCTCAAAAATAACAGAATGATCTCTGTTTGTTTCCAAGGCAAACCATTCAATATCACAGTAATCCAAGTCTATGCCCCAACCACTAATGCCAAAGAAGCTGACGTGGAACGGTTCTACAAGACCTTCCAGAACTAACACCCAAAAAAGATATCCTGACATAAGGGGACTGGAATGCAAAAGTAGGAAGTCAAGAGGTACCTAGAATAACAGGCAAGTTTACCCTTGGAGTACAAAATGAAGCAGGGCAAAGGCTAACAGTTTTGCCAAGAGAACACACTGGTCATAGCAAACACCCTTTCCCAACAACACAAGAGACAACTCTACATATAGACATCACCAGATGGACAATACCAAAATCAGACATCCTGGAGTGCAAAATCAATGGGCCTCAGGAAGCATCACTACAACCAAAGCTAGTAGAGCAGATGGGAATACCAGACCACCTGACCTGCCTCCTGAGAAATCTGTAGGCAGGTCAAGAAGCAACAATTAGAACAGGACGTGGAACAATGGACTGGTTCCAAATTGGGAAAGGAGTAGCACATCAAAGCTGTATATTGTCACCCTGCTTATTTAACTTATATGCAGAGTACATCATGTGAAATGCCAGGGCTGGATGAAGCACAAGTTGGAATCAAGATTGCCAGGAGAAATATCAATAACTTCATATATGCAGATGACATCACCCTTATGGCAGAAAATGAAGAGGAACTAAAGCGCCTCTTGATGAAAGTGAAAGAGGAGAGTAAAAAAATTGGCTTAAATTTCAGAAAATTCAGAAAACTAAGATCATGGCATCTGGCCCTAGCACTTCATGGCAAATAGATGGGGAAACAGTTGAAACAGTGACAGACTTTCTTTTCTTGGGCTCCAAAATCACTGCAGATGGTGACTGCAGCCATGAAATTAAAAGATGCTTGCTCCTTGGAAGAAAAGTTATGACCAACCTAGAGACCATACGAAAAAGCAGAGACATTACTTTGCCAACACAGGTCCATCCAGTCAAAGCTATGGTTTTTCCAATAGTCATGTATGGATGTGAGAGTTGGACCATTAAGAAAGCTGAGAGCTGAAGAACTGATGATTTTGAACTGTGGTGTTGGAGAAGACTCTTGAGAGTCCCTTGGACTGCAAGGAGATCAAACCAGTCAATCCTAAAGGAAATCAACCCTGAATATTCACTGGAAGGACTGATGCTGAAGCTGAAGCTCCAATACATTGGCCACCTGATGGGAAGAACTGACTCACTGGAAAAGACCCTAATGGTGGGAAAGATTGAAGGCAGGCGGAGAAGGGGACAAGAGGATGAGGTGGCTGGATCGCACCAGTGACTCGATGGACATGAGTTTCAGCAAGCTCTGGGAGTTGGTGATGGACAAGGAAAGCCTGGCATGTTGCAGTCCATGGGGTCACAAAGGGTCAGACATGACTGAGCGACTGAACTCAATTAAACTGAACTACCAACATTCCATGGCA
Organism: Neotragus pygmaeus; assembly: GCA_006410875.1. NCBI lineage: Eukaryota > Metazoa > Chordata > Mammalia > Artiodactyla > Bovidae > Neotragus > Neotragus pygmaeus. The sequence goes on from SJYV01051075.1 coordinate 900,804, forward strand.
GTTGTAGCTCAGTTAGTGAAGAATCTGCCTGCAGTGCAGGAGACCTGGGTTCGATCCCTGGGTTGGGAAGATCCCCTGGAGAAGGAAATGGCAACCCACTCCAGTATCCTTGCCTGGAAAATCTCATGGACAGAGGAGCCTGGTGGGCTGCAGTCCATGGGGTCACAAAGAGTTGGCCACAACTGAGCAACTAACACTTACCAACATTCCAAGCATTTCCATTGGGATAAAGGAGTGAATAAGAGATATATGTTTCCTGTCCTAAGAACTTTTAGGAAGCCACTAAAAATATAAGAGAGGCCATTTCAAAGCTAAGGGAGTCTACTCAAGGGAGTTACTACCTTGTCTAGTGAGTCAGAAGAGGGATATCAGGGGAAGTAACACATAGAGTTAAATAGGTGAAAAGAACTTCTTAAAATGAGATCATTCTATGTAGAAGCATCATTCAACATAAAGGAATGACAATGCACTTAAAGAAGTAAAAGAGCTTGGCTTCAACCATAAACACTGTTGCATCCAGTGAGAATATTGCCATGATTTGCAGGCAGCAAACTGAGAAGAGCTTTTAAAGTCATGCTACGATTTGAACTTCATCCTAAACACAAAGTTGTTGAAAAACTACATCCACATACACGAATACATAAGTGCACACACAGATTAACAGGACTGACTTTTGCATTAAAAAAATATCACTGTGGATACAAGGCAGGAAAATGTTTACAAGAGTAGTTTCCTAACTTTGAAGGCAAAAAAAAAATTGTTTAGAAATTCCATATATGTGTATTTATTTATAAATTGTATACATACTGCTATGTTAAGATACTCAGTTCAGTTCAGTCGCTCAGTCGTGTCCGACTCTTTGCGACCCAATGAATCGCAGCACGCCAGGCCTCCCTGTCTATCACAAACTCCCGGAGTTCATTCAAACTCATGTCCATCGAGTTGGTGATGCCATCCAGCCATCTCATCCTCCGTTGTCCCCTTCTCCTCCTNATCTCCTTTAGGATGGACTGGTTGGATCTTCTTGCAGTCCAAGGGACTCTCAAGAGTCTTCTCCAGTACCACAGTTCAAAAGCATCAATTCTTCGGCTCTCAGCTTTCTTTAAAGTCCATCTCTCACATCCATACATGACTACTGGAAAAACTCTCTCATACACAGTGACTAATATAAATTATATAGAATCAGATATGATACACTATATCTTACAGTTTTGTGGTAATTAGATAAATATTACTGTGTAAACACCATCTACCCTGAATTAAAACAAAAGAAACTGTTTAGCTTAGAAAGTTATCTAAAAAACAGAGTAGAACCTACTTTCTTTGCTAGTTTTGTTTTTATGACGATAATGTAAGAACATGAAAGAGTGATTTTCCCACCTTAGACTCTGATAAAGTTCACTTATCTTCCATGTCACATTTATTGGGGACCACTAACTTGCCAGACAATCAGTATACAAATATAACTAAGATGCAGTCCCTGTCTCATAGACAAGTAGAAGAATAGGAATAAGCTGTAAAAAGTTAGATACAATAAAACAGTCTACAAAAAGTTTTATAACTCTAGCAGGATGAGCAGGGAGGAATATGGGAATAAAATCAGGCAGGAGTGCAAACAGAGCGTTAACTTTGTAAGTTTATTTCTTTAAAAAGGAAAAAGTAAAATCTGAAACAAATATTGCAAATATTAAGATCTGACAAAGCAGGATGGTAGGATACATAGGTATATTTGTTATATTATCCTTGTTCTTTTCTAGATGCTTGAAATATCTTTTTTTTTTTTTTATTTACTCAAAATACAGTTCAAATACTGGCAAGATTTGTGTAATTTAATTCAGAACTTTCAGAATATGCTCAAGTTATATAATAACACAAAATAAATAAACAATTTTACAAATGAATAAGAAAAACTGAATACTGTACATCATTTTTTTACATCATTCTTAGATGAAGTGTTATACATACCTGTGAGTGCTAAATAGGAAGCAGTGTACCGCTTTTCCAGTCCATTTCTAACACTCTGCATCGCACCAAAAATTGGAGGTAAAATCATAATCAGGTTACTCACTGTATTCCCTACAGGAAAAGAAAAGCACAAGAAGATAATGAGATTAATCAATATTAATTTAAATTAAAAGGAGGTGGCTCAGTGCTACAGATTTCGCCTGCCAATGCAGAAGACGCAGGAGACATGGGTTCAGTCCCTGGGCTGGGAAGATCCTCTGGAGAAGGAAATGGCAAGTCACTCCAGTACTCTTGTCTAGAAACTCCCAGGGGCAGAGGAGCCCTCGGTGGGGTCACAAAGAGCTGGACACCACTGAGTGAGCAAGCATACAGACATGCACTTAAAGATACACAGCCTTTAGTAAAAATAAAGTGGGTGACTTCTTAGAAAGATGATAGAAAGAGACTTAAAAGGTGCTAAAGGAAAATAATTTTCTCCTCAACAAAAATTTCTTAGAGAAATTGAAGCAAAATAAAGATACTTTCAAACAAATGAAACTAAGAATTTTCAACCAGAACTAAATTCTCAAGGTAAAAAGCAAAAGTACCTCAGAATAAACCTCAAAGATAACAGCAAAGATTGAGTTGCAAAAAGCAGCTTATACCAATGCTTCTGAAAGAGTGGTCCATTTTGCCTTAAAAAAAAAACATTTTACTTGTTTAGATTTCATCATTCATCTTCATGAAGTTTCTTCAAGGATTTATAGGTACTGTATTCCTTGACTTCCTAAGTGCTTGAGAATGTTGTCTTTTGCCTTTATACTCAAAAGATAACTTAGTTATAAAATTTTGTTGTCTTTTTTTCAAAAGTTGGTAAGTACTATTATACTGTCTTTCAGACTGAATATTACTATGAAGAAGTTTAAAGCTAGTCTGAATTTTTTGTATGTGACTTCCTTTTTTGTCTGTACTCCTGATGAATTCTTTCTTTCTACTTGACTGTGTATTTGAGTACAACTGGGCATCCAGATAAGACAGATTTTATACCTACCCTATCTCTATATACAGCTAAGTAAATACAGTATTAAAGACATTGTTGACTCTAGTTAGACTGACAATCTAACTACAGCTGTGGTGCTACAGATATAACTTATAATAACCTCAGCACGTCATATACCTAGGTACAAATCTAACAAAAGGTGTGCAAGATATAATACTAATAAAATTCCCAGCAGGTTTTCTGGGGACAAATTGATAACCTGATTCTAAACTTTATATGAAAATTTAAAAGGCCAAAAAGAGTCAAGACATCTTGTGTACCAACAAAACTAGACTATTTATACAACTAGATATCAAGGCCTATTAAGAAGAAGATAAAGAAGTAGAACAAATAAGATTCCAAGAACAAACTAACATTTAGCCACTTGATTTATGACAAACACGACCCTGAATACAGTATGAAAAAGACAGTCTTTTCAATAAAGGTAAATGGATCAACTGGATATTTAATCTATGGGGGGAAAAAATGAACCTGGAACCCAACTTCACACTTCTTATACAAAACATAAATTCCAGATGTACTGCAGATCTACATGTGAAAGGCAGAACAGTATGATTTTTAGAAGAAAACATAGGAGAACATCTTCATGACTTTGGATTAGCAAAGAGTTTTTCAATAGGACACAAAAACAATTAACCACAAAAGCAAAAAGATTAAACAGTCAAGAAGCTAAGACTTTAAATAAAGAAGAATAAAAGGTTGCTTTTAAAAAGATAATTTTAAAAATAATAGATATGAAATGACTTTATAAACAAGAGGATAAATACATACTAGCTAATTTAAATTTACTGAACAAAAAGAATGTACAAAAACTTATCACAGACTGAAAATGTTTGGTTAAAAATGCTATTAGTCTGGTTCCAATCAGGAGAGAGACAAGCCACACTTATTTGAACAGGAAAAGTTTACTATAAAGAGTCATTAACTATAAGAGGGAATTGTAGTAATGAGAGATTGGCTGAGCTGTACTAAGTCACTTCAGTCATCCGACTCTTTGCAACCCTATGGAATGTAGCCCACCAGGCTCCTCTGTCCATGGGAGTCTCTAGGCCAAGAATATTGAAGCGGGTTGCCATGCCCTTCTCCAGGGGATCTTCCTGACCCAGGGATTGAACCTGTGTCTCCTGCATAAGCAGGCAGGTTCTTTACCACTAGTGCCACCTGAGAAGCCCAAAAGATTGGCTCAGTTCAGTTCAATTACTCAGTCGTGTCCAGCTCTTTGCGACCCCATGGACTACAGCATGCCAGGCTTCCTGTCCATCAGCAACTCCCGGAGCTTTCTCAAATTCATGTCCATCGAGTCAGTGATGTCATTCAACCATCTCATCCTCTATCATTCCCTTTTCCTCCTGCCTTCAATCTTTTCCAGCATCAAGGTCTTCCCTAATGAGTCAGCTCTTTGCATCAGGCGGCCAAAGATTCAGCTTCAGCATCAATCCTTCCAGTCAATATTCAGGATTGATTTTCTTTAGGATTGACTGGTTTGATCTCCTTGCAGTCCAAGGGATGCTTAAGAGTCATGTCCAACACCACAGTTCAAAAGCATCCACTCTTCAACACTCAGCTTTATTTACGGTCCAAATCTCACATCCACACACGACTACTGGAAAAACCACAGCTTTGACTAGACAGACCTTGGTCGACAAAGTGACGTCTCTGCTTTTTAATATGCTGTCTAGGTTGGTCATAGCTTTTCTTCCAAGGAGCAACCGTCCTTTAATTTCATGGCTGCACTCACCAACTGCAGTGATTTTGGAGCTCCAAAAAAATAAAGTCTGTCACTGTTTCCATTGTTTACCCATCTATTCGCCATGAAGTGATGGGACCAGATGCCATGATCTGTGCTTTTTGAATGTTGAGTTTTAAGCCAGCTTTTTCACTCTCTGCTTTCACTTTCATCAAGACATTCTACAGTTCCTCTTCACTTTCTGCCATAAGAGCAGTGCCATCTCCGTATCTGAGGTTATTGATGTTTCTCCCAACAATCTTGATCCCAGCTTGTGCTTCATCCAGCCCAGGATTTTGCATGATGCACTCTACATGTAAGTTAACAGGGTGACAATATACAGCCTTGACCATTTCCTTTCCCAATTTGGAACCAGTTTGTTGTTCCATGTCCGGTTCTGCTGCTTCTTGACCTGCAATATAAGTTTCTCAAGAGGCAGGTAAAGTGACCTGGTATTCCCCATCTCTTGAAGATTTTCCACAGTCTGTTGTGATCTACATAGTCAAAGGCTTTAGTGTAGCCAATAAAGCAGAAGATGTTTTTCCATAACTCTCTTGTTTTTTCAATGATTCAATGGATGTTAACAATCTGACCTCTGGTTCCTCTGCCTTTTCTAAATCTAGCTTGAACATCTGGAGGTTCTTGGTTACTGTTGAAGCCTAGCTTGGAGAATTTTGAGCATTACTTAACTAGAGTGTGAGATGAATGCAACTGTGTGGTAGTTTGAGCTTTCTTTGACATTGCCTTTCTTTGGGATTGGAATGAAAACTGACCTTTTCCAGTCCAGTGACCACTGCTGAGTTTTCCAAATTTGCTGGTACACTGAGTGCAGCACTTTCGCAGCATCATCTTTTAGGATTTGAAATAGCTCAACTGGAATTCTTTCACCTCCACTAGCTTTGTTCGTAGTGATGCTTCCTAAGGCCCACTTGATTTCATATTCCAGGATGTCTGGCTCTAGGTGAGTGATCACACTGTAGTTATCTGGGTCATTAAGATCTTTTTTTGTATTGTTCTTCTGTATATTCTTGCCAACTCTTCTTAATATCTTCTGCTTCTGTTAGGTCTATACCATTTCTGTCCTTTATCATGCCTATCTTTGTTTCCTTGGTATCTCATCTTGAAGAGATCTCTAGTCTTTCCCATTCTGTTTTCCTCTATTTCTTTGCACTGATCACTTAGGAAGGCTTTCTTATCTCTCCTTGCTATTCTTCAGATGGATATATCTTTCTTTTTCTCCTTTGTCTTTCACTTCTCTTCTTTTCTCAGCTATTTGTAAGGCCTCCTGAGACAACCATTTTGCTTTTTTGCATATCTTCTTCTTGGGGATGGTTCTAATCACCACCTCCTATACAATGTTAGGAACCTCTATCCATAGTTCTTCAGGCACTTTGTCTATCAGATCTAATCTCTTGATTCTGTTTGTCACTTCTACTGTATAATAGTAAGGGATTTGATTTAGGTCATACCTAAATGGTCTAGTGGTTTTCCCTAGTTTTCTCAATTTAAGTCTGAATTTTGCATAGGAAACTGGAATGTTAGGGCCATGAATCAAGGTAAATTGGAAGTGGTCAAACAGGAGATGGCAATAGTGAGTATCAAACACCCTTAGGAACGTGTCCTTACTCTGCCCTCTAGGATGCCAGGGAAAAGTGACCACCTGGAGTGGGAAGCTAACGGCCACTGGTGCTGCTGACTGCAGTAGCGAGTGAGCTGGCACTGGAGAAGCCATATAAGCTTCAGGATCTGGGTACTGCATGGATGAACACTTACACTGCAAGGGTCAGGTACTTAAGAAGCCACCAAGCCAGCACACCAGCACCAGGGGGAAACTCTTCCTCTTGCAATATCTCTCCAGCGCCCTCTACTGACAAAATTTAACAACTGGCTAGTCAGCAAAGGAAACAAATTTAAACAGCACAGGCCCATTTCCACAGAGCACGCAATGAATGATGAATTTAGATCTAAAAGGTAATATACTGATAACTATTATTGATAACAATTATAAAACTATGTTTTTACCAAAACATATGTTTATTATTGCTGGGCCAAACTATGCTTGGTGATGGTTCCCCAAGCACCAAAGTAAGAGAGTTTTAAGATAGTAAAGCAATAGATTTTTTTTTAACATTTTCTACAATGTGGTTATCCTGTTTTTATAATTTAAAATTAAAATATTAATAATATAAATAAATGATAGAAAATAAAGGCTAAATTTCTTCTACTAAGAGTTTAATTGAGCTTGAGCTGCTTCCAGAAAATTCAATTAAAACAGGGTTTTTCCCCTAGAAATAAAACTAGAAATTCATTTATATACCACACAATAGTGTAATACTAAAACATTAAAGTAAGAAAAATCTCTTTTTTTCTAGAGGGAATCCTGTTTGGATATGGACAAAATGGATTTTTTAAATCCTAAAAACTATGGTATTTTTATACTCTGAAACATAGTATCTTTGAATTCTCCTCTCAATACAAATTATGGGTGAAGCTGACAACATTTCAGTAATTTCAAAATTCATTAATTGGTAAAGTCATCTTTTAGAAAATGATAAGAAAACTCAAGTATCTAAAGCATAAGAAAGAAGGTCAGGGGAAACAGGTAATGTGCAAAAGAGTTAAGTTTGAAATAATGCTGAATGAAGATGCAGTAGCTTCAGCATGACAGTAGGTGGAGCCTACAGTGTGCTCAGCAGTCTTAAAATGGCTCCTAAATTGGGCAAAATACATGAGTCCTGGGGCAACAGAGTAGACAATTTAGAGCTCAGCTTTATTTACAATTATATAACCACCACCCAGAGCTAAGGGTGAAAAAATAGAACCATTAAAACCTGGTGAAGCTGAAAAAGTGATCTATACTGCTTCACTGCCACTGCCAAGGAGCCCTCCCAAGGAGTCAGCAAATGAGCTAGATGAAATCAGTTACCGGTTTGAGCCTAAAAGCAACCTGGTACCCTCCTCAAAGCAAACTCATTTTGTCAAATATTTTACTGCCTATCCAAGTGTTCAAATAATATTAAAGACTTTCAGAGCTTCAGAGTCTTTGGAGCTGGGAAAAGGGAGATCAACTCATTTAATCTCAATTATAGAAGGCAACATTCTGTTCATACATACTACCACTTTCTGTGTGAACTTGGCAATTTATTTATGCTTAAGTCTTAGTTTCTTGACCTATAAAATACAGGAAAATACTATTTAAATAATTAAATGATGAAAATAAGTACAACCAAATAACACATTATAAAGATTATTTCTGATACGAGAAAGATCCATGGAACATTATCTTCTACAATCTTGCTGTGCTAAAAATTAAATGCTGCCTGGGAACTGTCTTAGTACTTAAATCAGCTCCAGAACAGCTGTCACAAGGGAGAAAGTCTGTCTTCCAATCCAGACAAGGAAAGTTGAGTATTCTGATTCACCAAGTTTAAAATATACATATATGAGTGTGTGTGTGTGTGTGTGTGTGTGTGTGTGTGTGTGTGTGT
>SJYV01051075.1:909552-922323 GCA_006410875.1 Neotragus pygmaeus
CAGGAAAATTATGTCTTCTCCTTTTTCTAAAGAGCTAAGACAGAAGTACAACATTCGATCCATGCCCATCCGAAAGGATGATGAAGTTCAGGTTGTACGAGGGCACTACAAAGGGCAGCAAATTGGCAAAGTAGTCCAGGTTTACAGGAAGAAATACGTGATCTACATTGAATGAGTGCTGTGGGAGAAGGCTAACGGCACAACTGTCCATGTGGGCATTCACCCCAGCAAGGTGGTTATCACCAGACTAAAACTGGACAAAGACTGCAAAAAGATCCTCGAACGTAAAGCCAAATCTCACCAAGTAGGAAAGGAAAAGGGCAAATATAAGGAAGAAACAATTGAGAAGATGCAAGAATAAAGTCATCTTGTCTACAGCTTTCATTAAAAACTGTTAAAATGAAAAAAATAATAATAATGGTGTCTGTCACAAAGCTAGAACACATTAATTCTAAAATTTGTACGAAAACACAAAAACTCTGAATAGCCAAAACAATCTTCAGAAAGAAGAACAAAGCTGGAACTATAATGCTCCCTGATTTAAACTATATTACAAAGCTACAGTAATCAAATAAGCATGGTACTAGCACAAAAACAGACACACAGACCAACGGGACAGAACAGAGCCCAGAAATGAATCCCTACTTATGTGGACAACCAATCTATGACAAGGAGGCAAAACTATATAATGGAGAAAAGACAGCCTCTCAAATGGTGTTGGGGAAAATTGGACTGCTATTAATACATGCAAAACAATCAAACCATATAAAAATAAACTCAAAATGGATTAAAGACTTAAATGTAAGATCTGAAATCATAAAACTTCTAGAAAAAATGATAGGCAGCCTGCTCTTTACTCTGTGACATTAGTTTTAGCAATATTTTTTGGATGTGTCTCTTCAGGCAAGGATAATAAAAAGAAAAAAAAAAACAAATGGGACAATATCAAACTAAAAAGCTTTTGCACAGTGAAATAAATCATCAACAAAAGAAAGGGGCATCTACCAAATGGAAGAAGATATTAACACATAATATGACTGATAAAGGGTTAACACAAAAAATACGTAACAGTTCATACAACTCAACATAAGAAACAAACAGGGAATTCCGTGGTGATCCAGTGGTTAAGAAGTGGGTTCAAGCCTTGGTTAGAGAACTAAGATACTACACACCATAGGGCACTGAAGCCAGTGAGCCACTAGCTACTGAGCCCAAGAACTCTGGAGCCTAGCACTGCAAAGAAAGATCCTGCATGCTGCAACAAAGATCTATGCCACAAATAACACCAAATGTAGTCAAAAAAATAAAGAAAATATTAAAAAACAAACAACCCATTTAAAAGGTGGGAAGACGACCTGATTAGACATTTATCCAAGGAAGACATAACAGATGCCAACAGGCACAGAAAAAGATGCTGAACATGCTTAATCATCAGAGAAGTGCAAATTAAAACCAACAAAAAGGAGATATCACCCCATACCAGCAGAATGGCTATAATTATTAAAACACATACACACACACACAAACAAATGTTATCAAGGATGTAGAAAAAAGGTAACCCCCATACACTGTTGGTGGAAATCTAAACTGGTGCAGCCACTGTGGAAAACAGTATGGTGGTTCTTCAAAAAAACTAAAAATGGAACCCACCTTATGACCCAGCAATTCCACTCCTGGGTCTATATCTGAAAAAACGAAACACTAATTCAAAAATATGCAGGCACCCCAGTGTTCATAGTAGCCTTATTTACAACAGAAAAGATATGGAAACAACCTGAGTGTCTATCAACAAATGAATAAAAAGATGTGGAAGTTCTCTGGTGGCTGGTGGTTAGGATTCTGGGCTCTCACTTTTGTGGCCCAGGGTCAGTCTCTGGGTGGAGAACTGAGATCCTGGCAAGCTGAATGGTGTGGCCAAAATAAATAAAAATTAAAAAAAAAAAAAGAAAAAGACATGAACTATACATAAAGATGCACGCATACACAAACACACAATGAACTACTACACAGTAATTAAGAACTGCAATTTTGACATGTGCAACAAGGATGGACTTGGAGGGTATTATGCTAAGTGAAATATGTCAGAGAGAGAAAGACAAATACTGTACGATTTCACTTATATGTGGAATCTGAAAAAACAAAACAAATGAATAAACATAACAGAACAAAAACAGACTCATAGATAAAAGAACAAACAGTCGGTTGGCAGAAGGAATAAGGATGGGGCAGGGTGGGGAGTGGATAGGTGAGGGTGATCAAGAGGTCCAAAGTTCCAGTTACAAAATAAATAGGTCACAGGTATGAAATGTACAGTGTGGTGATTATTATAGCCAGTAATTACTTAATATCTTTGTATGGTAACAATGGTAACTAGATTTACCATTTTGAAATGTCTAGAAGTAATCAGATCACTATGTTGTTCGTATACCACAAACTAACACAGCATTGTAGATCAATTATACTTTAAAAATAAATTAATGGAAAAGGCACAAACTTCATTATAAGATGACTGTTCTACAATGTGTGTGCTAAGTTGCTTCAGTCATGTCCAACTCTGTGAGAACCCACGGACTGTAGCCCACCAGGCTCCTCTGTCCATGGGATGCTCCAGGCAAGAATACTGGAATGGGTTGCCCTGCCCTTCTCCAGGGGATCTTGCCCATCCCAGGGAACCAACCTGAGTCTCTTACGTCTCTTGCATTGGCAGGCATGTTCTTTACCACTAGCACAAGATCATATAGGAACATAATATATATATGATAAACATAATTAGCACTGTTGTATGTTATATATGTTGTTAAGAGAGCAAATCCAAGCCGCTTTCCAGAATGATTGGAACAAGTATTCTCCTATTAGTAGTATGTAAGGGTGAGTGATCACACTATAACCCTAAAACTGAACAATACAATGTCTTATTTAAGAGATGAAAAACTATATATCATTATATTTCTTTGGATTACTGAACTATTTTTGTTTATACATTTTTCTTTTTGTTTGTTAATAGTATATTCTATGAAAAGCTTATTCAGGCCATTTAACAACCTTAAGGCTTAATCTCCTCATATGTACATTAGGCATAATACCTATAATTATGATAAAATGCTGCAAAAATACACTGAGTTGGTACACAACAAATGTTACCTCTTCTCCTAAGAATTTATTCTATAATAAGAAATAACAGTTTTATTCTAATAATGTGAAAGAATTTAGAAAAATATACACCTATAATCATTTCTTAGAAAAAACAGTAATAGATTCATTGGAATCTATACATAATCTTTAAATAAAAAGAATAAGAAATGGTTATCCTAATATTTATTGTGAAAATTATAGTTGGTATACCATGGTTAAAGGCTTCCTTGATGCATGATAAAAAATCTGCCTGCCAATGCAGAGACACAAGACTCGGGTTCAATCCCTGGGTCAGGAAGATCCCCTGGAAAAGGAAATGGCAACCCACTCCAGTTTTCCTGCCTGGGACATCCCATGGTCAGAGGAGCCTGGTGGGCTACAGTCCATGAGGTTACAAAACAGTCGGACTTTGTTACTGAACAACAATAGTATCATGATAAGCAACAATAATTTCATAAACCTGGACATTGTTGGTTTATTTTCTTTGAAAATAGTCTTGTAAATCTGAACAGTTAAAAAGGAAGAAGAAAAAAAAAAAAGAAAGCACTCAAAGTCACCACATGAGATTGTTATTCTTGTTGCCAACAATATGAAAGAGGTAACCACAGAAACAGATAAAATCATACCAGCAGCAAGTCCACTAAGAATAAGTTAGATAAATACCTGGAGAAGGAAATGGCAACCCACTCCAGTATTTGTGCCTGGAGAATCCCAGGGACAGAGGAGCCTGATGGGCTGCTGTCTATGGGGTCTCACGGAATCCGATACAACTGACGCGACAGCAGCAACAGCAGAGGCACATACAGGCTGCTTCTGTCAATTTCTCAGACGTTAAGAGTGAATTTTTTAACTTGCATATCATTAGGTCACTGCTTTACCCTATGTATTAGATCCTAAAAGTTCACCAGCACCTCACTGTGTTAAACCAACAACCCTGTGCCTCTTTCTCCGAGAAGGCAATGGCAACCCCACTCCAGTACTCTTGCCTGGAAAATCCCACGGACAGAGCAGCCTGGTAGGCTGCAGTCCATGAGGTCGCACAGAGTCGGACAGACTGAAGCGACTTAGCAGTAGCAGCAGCAGATAAATACCACAGGTTTCACAATAGATTCATTTGAAGTCATGACTGGTGAGTTGTAGTTTATAGAAGACTTTCAAATCCAGAAGCAATCACTGGGTAACAGCACAAAAACTGCTAAACAGCAAGTACTAGTATTTCTTATAAGAACTGGTTCCTGGCCCAATCTATATCATAAAAAACATTACTGATCCACTCCTTCTCTAGGAATGGGTGAAGAAAAGAGGGAGTCATGCTACACAACATGAACTTTAATTTCAGAAACTTTAAAATGTAGAAAAAATAACGGCACCAACACATCTACTGCCTAGAGCTGATCACTGCTTATATTTTGTCTTGTCTGCCTCAAGGTTTTTACTTTAATAAAGGGGTAACTATTAACATTACAGATAAAGTCAAAGTCACCCATCTCTCCAGTTCAATTTCCCTTTACAGACTTCCAGAGGTAATCGCTAGTGTTACTTTGATATGCATTATTGAAATTCATTTTAAAATTATTTTACATATGTGTCCATAAACATACAGTTTAGCTTTGTGTTTTTGATGTTTACCTAAATAGAATAACTCTGTATATATCATTCCACCAATAGCTCTTGTTTTGCTTTATATAGTTTTTATTTAGTTCGTTATTTTTGGCTGCGCTGGGTCTTTGTTGATGCATAGGCTTTACTCTAACTGTGGCTACTCTCCAGTTGCAGCATGTGAGCTTCTCACTGTAGCGCCTCTCTAGATGCAGAGCACGGGCTCTAGAGCACAGGCTCAGTAGCTGTGTTGCTCTGCTGCATGTGGGATCTTCCTGGATCAGAGGTCAACCCAGTGTCTCCTGCATTGGCAGCAGACTTTTTACTACTGAAGCAATTAATAAAAATTATAATTGAGAGATCCATTAGGTAGTTTGAAGGATGCTCTAGTGCATTTCTTTAAATTACTGTATAGTATGCTATTGTAGGAATATACTAAATTTTACATATCTATTCTCATTTTAATGGACATTCTAGGCTGTTTCCTATGTTTTTCTATTAAACAATGTTTCAGTGAAATCCTTATTTATGTACATGTATACAGGTTTTCAAGTTGGTTTTAGAAAAGGCAAAGGAACCAGAGATCAAATTGCCGACATCCGCTGGATCATGGAAAAAGCAAAAGAGTTCCAGAAAAACATCTATTTCTGCTTTATTGACTATGCCAAAGCCTTTGACTGTGTGGATCACAATAAACTGTGGAAAATTCTGACAGAGATGGAAATACCAGACCACCTGACCTGCCTCTTGAGAAATCCGTATGCNAAAGTAAAATAAAGTAAAAATAAATTAATTAATTAAAAAAAAAAGATTCCATGCTTCCAAAGCAGGGGTGCAGCTTTGATCCCTGGTTGGGGAACTAAGAGCCTACATGCCTCACAGCATGGCCAGAAATTTAAAAAAAAAATTTTTTTAAGAAAACAGTATTTTCTGGAAAAAATTTGCAAATTTACTTTCATTTTGCATAAACTATTGTCTTTTACTGGGATTCAAATTCATCAACTTTAAACTGGAGGTAAGACTACTTACTCTTACTATTTCGTATTGCTTGNTTTTTAAGAAAACAGTATTTTCTGGAAAAAATTTGCAAATTTACTTTCATTTTGCATAAACTATTGTCTTTTACTGGGATTCAAATTCATCAACTTTAAACTGGAGGTAAGACTACTTACTCTTACTATTTCGTATTGCTTGGCTGAATTCGGCCATCTATCATACTGTGATTTTATAATTAATTATAAAGTTAATTTCAAACTTACAAAAATAATGAATCAAGTCTTTACTTTCCATTTACATTCAATAAATATGCTTGTATCTGAAAAAAAATTAAAAATAAAAAAATAAAAATACACAAGATGACAATCATTACATAAAGGTATCATAATAATTATTTGATATTTGGGTATCACAACAATTATTTGGGTATCATAATAATTATTAATGATTTATCATTTAAAGGAAAATAATTTAAATGTCCTAGGTTTTCTCTTTTCTCTCTCTCTCTTTTTAAAATTGAAATATAGTTGATCTACTTCTCTTCCTACCTGATGGTTATAAATAAATATTCTTAAACATTTATTGAATGACATATCTTTAACCTCTGGGTAATTTTAAACAGTTTTTGGGCAANTAGGTTTTCTCTTTTCTCTCTCTCTCTTTTTAAAATTGAAATATAGTTGATCTACTTCTCTTCCTACCTGATGGTTATAAATAAATATTCTTAAACATTTATTGAATGACATATCTTTAACCTCTGGGTAATTTTAAACAGTTTTTGGGCAAATGAAACAAAAATCATTCATTTCTTTCAGTCAGCTTGTGGATCAATATCATAGAAACAAGTAATTAAATTTAGTATTTTCTAAACATTAAAAGCTATCTGAGTTATGAAATTTTTTGAAAATGTATAATTAGTTGTTAATGTTTAATAGTATCTCAATCATGAACAGTGTAACAAACTTTTTTTTTCCCCAAAAGAATATATTACGTAGGGCTTTCCTAGTGACTCAGTGATAAGGAATCCACCTGCCAATGGAGGAGACACAGGTTGCTTCCTGGATCTCTGATCCAGGAGGATCTCACATGCCTGGAGTAATTAAGCTCCTGTGACACAACTATTGAGCCTGCTCTCTAGAGCCCAAGGAGCCACAACTACTGAACCCATGTAGCACAACTACTGGGGAGAAGGCACTGGCACCCCACTCCAGCGCTCTGGCCTGGAAAATCCTATGGGCGGAGGAGCCTGGTGGGCTGCAGTCCATGGAGTCGCTAAGAGTCAGACATGACTGAGCGACGTCACTTTCACTTTTCACTTTCATGCATTGGAGGAAATGGCAACCCACTCCAGTGTTCTTGCCTGGAGAATCCCAGGGACAGGGAAGCCTGGTGAGCTGACATCTATGGGGTTGCACAGAGTCAGACACGACTCAAGTGACTTAGCAGCAGCAGCAGCANAGGAAATGGCAACCCACTCCAGTGTTCTTGCCTGGAGAATCCCAGGGACAGGGAAGCCTGGTGAGCTGACATCTATGGGGTTGCACAGAGTCAGACACGACTCAAGTGACTTAGCAGCAGCAGCAGCACCAGCACAACTACTGAAGTCCAACGCCCTAGAGCTTGTGCATGCATGCACATTCAATCAGTAATGTTCAACTCTTTGCGACTCCATGGACTATAGCCCACCAGGCTCCTCTGTCCGTGCGATTTTTCTGGGAAGAATACTGGAGTGGGTTGCCATTTCCTCCTCCAGGGGACCTAGAGCTTGTGCTCTGCAACAAAAAGAAGCCACGGCAATGAGAAGCCTGCATATCACAACTAGAGAGTAGCCCTCGCCTGCTGCAACTAGAGAAAAGCCCAAGCAGCAACAAAGACCCAGCACAGCCAAAATGAATAAAATGAAAATTTTTAAAGAATACATTAAAACTAAAAGTTTATGAATTCAATTCATTCAACTTAAATTCTCAGTGTTTGAGTTAAATTCCTAAGCAGTAAGGAAAAAATGATAAACACTGTAAAACACAACTTTCAAAACTTTTTAAAATCCCAAATCTCTCAAATGAACTGTTCTAGTTCTATCTGAATCCTTTGGGTTAAGTTCCACTGAAACTAGACTTTTTTCCAGGGTATTCACTGCCCAAGTGTCAGCTTTTAAAGGTCTGAAAAAACCTGCTTTAAAGAAAACCAAAGAAAATGAGATAGGTCAGCCAAGACAAGTGTGCCATGTAGCAAATAGAGGTTTCTCTGTGATCCAACTAAAATAGCAGTGCTGTTATACCCATACACACATATAACTGTAACATTTCTATGGTTTTTCCCATTAACCTTTAATCTAAACACTAATTTTTTTAACTTGGTTTTGATTTTATATGAAACAAATAAAGAGAATGAAATAGTGAAAAAATTCACACAAATTAGGTAATAAAAGAAAAAGAATAAAACAGCATACCAAAATCCATTGAACTTGTATGTCCAGAATTATCCCGATAATTTTACATAATCTCTTTTAATATAAACTTTTTAAAAAAATATAAACCTTGTGAGCTGGGTGTTATCACTCTTATTTTACGTATCAGGAAACTGAGACACAGTAAGAATAAGAACTCGCCCAGTGTATTCCTAAATAGGAATATCTAGATTAAATCTCATGGCATTTCTCTTTAACAAAAGCTGTTTCTCCTACCACATCATGCAAAAAGAAAAAGAGAAGGAAAAAGATTAAAAAAAGACACAATCATGAGCATTGGTCTACTCGAACAATTTTTAAGAGGGAAGCAAACCACATTAATTCTGGCAACTATCCTAGATTCATCTGAACCTGTACAGAATTTATTCATTTGTACTCCATAAAAATAAAGAAATGATGCTATCTTAAAAACAATTCCTTCACTGGTGTAATGAATCATTTACCTTTTTTGCTATTTATCTTTTCACATTGTAAAACTTATATTCTCGCTAACATATAACCTATTGGGAAAAAAATCCATCATATGACATTGCAAAGAAATACACATATAGTAGGTACTTAGTAAATATTTGTTGGTTGAATACTTGTATATTCTTGAAATCAGTAAGTATCTGAATAGCTGATGATATGATTAGCCATCAGTGACTCTGGTCTTAAAGTTCTGGTTTTGCAGTTCAGTTTGAAAAAGGGTTCTATCTTAATCGATCATGACACATTACTGGTTATCTGATTTATCATTTCTCTAGTATTCTTCATTTTATCAAAATGGCTTCAGAATGACAACCAGGCAAAACAAATCTTTTTTATTCTGTAGATCACAATGGGCAGAATATGCCAAACAATTCCATACTTGTTTAATAAACATTTACTGCAAATTTAATCTATATTAGACACTATGTTAAGTGCTGTGGATACAAGGTTAGAGTTAAAAAACTTTTTAACCTGAGGCATTATCAAAACAGAAGAGGATATAGACATATAAATAAATAATCACAATACTGTGTGAAGTGTACACACATCATTCAATAAATATTTATTGAATACCTCATACAACAAACATTGTAACAAGGGTTGGGATATAGCAATGAACAAGGTTCTAGGGTCCCTGCCCTCACAAACTTTATATCTTAACATGGCTTCAAAGACTTCCCAAGTCTCCAGAAAAATAAACTCATAGTCAAATATCACAAGAACACATGAAGGAATGTACCCATAAAGAAATCAATGAGTAAAAGAAGAAGCAACAAAAACAAATGAGCAGAGATGAAAGATACTGAAATTAATGGACAGAGAATATTTATAAGTACATTTAGTATGTTTAGAGAAATAAAAGCAACAAAAAGAACCAAGGGGAAAAAAAATCATCAAAAATAGCCACACAGATTTGAAAAAGAAATAAAAGAACCTTTAAAAATTAAAATATATAGCAATTAAAAATATTAAAGAGAAAAAGTGAATATAGAAGAAAAAAATAAAGCTGAATTAACCAAGTAAAGAGAGATGAGAGGGATAAAGCAGGACATTCCAGACAGAAAAGACAGTGTATGCAAAAACATGAAACCATGAAGCTGAATTCTGTGTTTGAGGAAATAAAAGCTGAATTATATTGCTGAAGAATAATGTGCAAGTGTTTAAAAAGGCAAGCGATTACATCAGAAAAGTCATCCAGGGCTAGACTGTGAAAGTCTTCATGCTCTACATTTCTCAACTCTATAGTCTATGTGTGCCTATACTGATACCTGAAGTTCTTATTTTATATACAAATTTATATGCATATACAATAAACAATATTTCCAGTTTTTAAATATATAAATCCTTAGTTAAAAGAAAATAAATAGCTATTGGGCTATTTGGCAGACAAATCCTCTCAAATCCCCAAATCCTCTCTTTACAAACACCTAGATAGGCTGAATAATATTTAATAGGGGTATTTTTAAATGCACAGCTGAGCTCCCAAGAGATAAAAAGATAATTCCAAGAGGAGGGAAAATGAGAGTAAATTGAAAATCAATATGGTATTTGGGTATGACTCTCCTACCAAGGGAAAAATGTAAGGCAGTGAAATGCCTGACTCATACCATGAAGTGAAGTGAAGTGAAGTCGCTCAGTCATGTCCGACTCTTTGCGACCCCGTGGACTACATGTAGCCTACCAGGCTCCTTGTCCATGGGATTTTCCAGGCAATAGTACTGGAGTGGATTGCCATTTCCTTCTCCAGGGGATCTTCCCAACCCAGGGATTGAACCCGGGTCTCCCGCATTGTAGACAGACACTCAACCATGTGACCCACCAGGGAAGTGATCACACAGGAATAAAAAATTAAGCACTGGACCCCACATGTGTGGGAAGTGGATCTGAGATCATCTGCGTAAAGGTGAGATGCTTGAGCGACAATCTACACAGTAGCTAAGTGAAGTAGAAAATTAACTACCCACTATCATAGAGAAACAAGAAAGCTCTTCTACGTAGAAAAAATATATAAATAAAACAATAAAAAGAATTACCACACTAGGGAATATAAAAACAAGATGTGTGACAATCACTTGAAACTCAGTCCCATGATCCTCACCCCTGGCATACAAACCCTGTGCAACCCTGCAAGTGGACAGAACCTGTGAACTGCTTTTAACCAGCAGAATACAGTAAGGTGACAAGACAGATGTGATTATGTGTATGTGATAACACTGCATAAGATTGTAGCACCCATTTTGCTAGAGGCTCTCTTTCCCTTGCTGCTTTTGAAGAAGCAAGCTACTATTTAGGGGGTTGCTTATCTTAAGGGGTCCCATGTGGTGCTGGAGAAGACTCTTAAGACAGCAAGGAGATAAAACCAGTCAATCATAAAGGAAATCAACCCTGAATATTCATTGAAAGGAGTGATGCTGAAGCTCCAATACTTCAGCCACCTGATGTGAAGAACCAACTCACTGGAAAAGACTCTGATGCTGGGAAAGATTGAAGACAGGAGGAAAAAGGGACAGGAGAGGATGAGATGGTTGGATGGCATCATTGACTCAACGGACACGAGTTTGAGCAAACTCTGGGAGATGGTGAAGGACAGGGAAGCCTGGCATGCTGCATTCCATGGAGTCTCAAACAGTTGGACATAACTTAGCAATTGAACAACAACAATCTGACAAATTACTGAGGATGGCCTCTTGGAGCTAAGGGTAGCCACTATTCAAAATCCAGTAAGAAACTGATACTTCATTTCTAAAACCACAGGGAGCTGATTATTCTAAATGGAGTCCTCCCTATTCAAGCCTCAGGTGAGACTACAGCCCCAACTAACCTATAGCAACTGTGAGATGATAAACATGTGCTTATTTAAGCCACTAACTTGTGGGTAATTTGTTATGCAGCAAAGAAGACTAATACAAAGTGGAGCTAAACACTGCAAAACAACAGAATATAAGTTAAGAGGAGCATATTGAAAGTGAAAGGAGGTTCTCTGAAAAGAAGAGATAAGTTTGCCTTTAAGTCAAATATGCATTAAAAAAAAAAACTTCCCGCATAGCTCAGTTGGTAAAGAATCTGCCTGCAATGCTGGAGACCTGGTTCTGGAAGATTCCCTGGAGAAGGAAATGGCAACCCACTCCAGTATTCATGCTTGGAGAAACCCTCTTGGACAGAGGAGCCTGGCAGGTTACAGTCCATAGGGCTGCAAGAGTCAGACACGACTTAGTGCTATCGTTCTTTCTTTCTTTTCAGAAAAGAACTAGGACAAACCAGTAACTCTCAAAACAGTAGAGGGAAGAAGAAATAATAATTTTTTTTAAAAAAGCCTATCAATGCCAAGATAAGTTTAAAAATATAGGGAAGAAAAAATTCTTATAAATGTAGGATAAACAGCATTAAAAACGGTGGAAATTAAAAAAATGTATCAGTAATCAGAGTAAATATAGCAGGAAAAGAATGAGACTGAATTTTTTAAATAACAGAAATAGTTACCTGCTATTTACATTACAAACACCTAAAACACACAAAACAGCTGAAAGTATAAACCTGGGAAAAAAATATGCCAGGCAAAAGAAACTCTCTCTCTCTCTAAAGCATAAATTCAATATACAGCTTAAGTTTCAAGTCATCTCTTGAATTATTACCCTTTTGATCTTACCTCTTAAAGAAACAAACCATTGTACCAATCTCACAGCTGATATAGTAAAATTTCATGAAAATACCACCTACACAGCATGCTTATCATACAATTAAGAAACATCATTCTAATAGAGGACAATAACAAGCAAGACAGGCAGTATACATGACAGGGATGAAACCTGGGCCCCCTGCAGTGGAAGCTCTGGGTCCTAACCATTGGACCACCAAGGAATTCCCTTCATGAAAGTTAGTGAAGAGTAACGACTCAGAATGCTTAAAAAGTGACTCAAAATCCCATTAACTGTTTCTTTTTTTTAAGTGTGTAACTAATCAAAAGGCTTCAACCCTTTAAAAAACTTTTGAGACAAGACACAGAGGATTTCATATAAGTAGGATTTATTCTTATGCTTACTGTCACGCCTTTGAATTTGCTTATTACTTTTCTCTTAGTCTTTATTTTTTTTTTTTTTTTTTTTTTT
>SJYV01051075.1:922423-990739 GCA_006410875.1 Neotragus pygmaeus
TTTTTTTTTTTTTTCAAAAAATGGACACTTTTGATAAATTGATGACAACCAGAATCCCTCTACTCAATGCCAACAAAATGCACATAATACTCAGGATTTTTCATATAACTTCAGAGGCACACAGGCTCACTGGAGCCCGTCCATGGACCTCTACTCTTGAGCTGCAGCTTAAGAACTATCATAAACATGATGGAGGATTAAGAAACAGAATTGTCGAGGCTTTCTCATCCACATGTGAGGAAAGTCAAGGCAGGGATGGGTTTTTTGATGGATAAGGACACAAGTTGTCTCCATTTCTTTTGTTCATGTTCTGTTTGCTAATAGACATTTGGCAGAAATATAGATATGTGCAATAATTGATTTTCTTGTGCTTTTATTAATCTGAAGTGATTTTGTTATTTTGGGGATATTAATCATGGACTAACAAATTTAACCTGCTTATACGTAATCATGGGCTTCCCAGGTGGCACTCATGGTAAAGAACCCACCTGCCAATGCAGGGTAGACATAAGAAACATAGGTCAAATCCCTGGGTTGGAAAGATCCCTTGGAGGAGGGCATGGCAACCCACTCCAGTATTCTTGCTTAGAGAATCCCTTGGACAGAGGAGTCTGGCGGGCAGCAGTCCATAGGTTTAAACAGAGTTGGACACAACTGAAGCAACTTAGCATGCACACACATACATAATTGTGCTTGGCAAATTTAAAAGCATAATCTTCAAAACAATATTTACTAGTTGAATTGACTTTAAAATATTTTATATTTGTGGTGGGGTATGAAACTACTATACTGTTTTAAGTGTTTAGGTTTAATTTTTACTATAAGTACCCCTAGAACTGTTAACATTTTCTTAAAATAAAAATCCATGCCTTTTTTTTTTAATCCCTCATCTGTCTCAAGGTCACATGTCTAAGAGGAGGACTGGTTCTTTGCCCTCCATACTTGAGAACCATGTTATCTCCTGTCCATTAGCCACCTGGACTGTCACCCACATACAGATGCCCTGACTCTCACAGGCATGGCCAGCAGTCTCCCATCTCTGTGTCAAATCTCCTAAGAGCGAGCCCACCAGCAAAGGAGGCACTGGGGCTCCGTCTTCTTTTTCTGTAAAATGATAGTGACTCCCTGAACATTCTAAGCCTGCATTTGTACCATTTACCATTGATTCTAAGACACACCTTTCCTTATGTACCACGAAGGAAGAAATACTGTCCATTCAACTATGGCTTGACGATAGACTCCACAGTTAATGCAAATCTCTCTTTGCTTTGACATTTTTTTTTCCTTCAAGAAGGGTTGGCATTCTCTCTTGTCGCTCAGCTGAGCTTGTGATGGCAACCCTATCATGGATCTCAGCACCAGTGTCTTTTACTTCAGGGATGGCTCTTCCTCTCCTAGTATCCAGAAAGTGCTCAGTGGGTGCTTTGCAAAAACCATGAGTTTGTGTTCATTCCTCCAACCATGCATATCTGCTTCACCCATATCAAAGACCTGTTGCTCTGTTTCCACAAATTTTTGCACACATGGTAATTTTTCACTTCAATGCCAAGTGTAATCTTTTTAAGGACCTTTTAAGGAGTCTGGTGGGCAACTCAACACCTTCAGTAACAATACTGAACTTAATTAGACTGAATGAATGGCAACATGTGCGACTATGTCCAAGTTGGAGCACTATTTACAGCTGCGTCTCCACTGAGCCCAGCTGACACCATCAACTGATCCCCAGAGATGCTAGAAGGTGGAAAATGTGCCTTTTAGAATCACTGAAATGCGGTGCCCACTTCCTATCCCATCCCATCATCTTAACTTTGCACTTATACCAGGAGTCATAACTAAAATGAGGAAGAAAATAACTCCAGTCAAGAAGATGATAATTGTTAAAATATATATAGTCTTTTCACTATTCTCACTCATTTCTACTGTTTTAAAGTGAGGGACTCAAAGCTACCTTTCTTCCCTACTCACCTACACTATGTCATGTTACTTTATAATTGTCTTAGTGACAGCATCTCACTACATCTCTTTTTCCTCCCTCAATTTGTCTTTTTATTTTCCTCTCTGATAACCTGGAAGTGAAACAAGTACCTGACTTCTATTTAATCTATCTGGGCTAGTACCATGATTTTGAATTTAAAATAAAATTCCTTTCTCTCATTTTTATCATGATTCTGCATAAAACTTGATTGAGTAGTAAGAGAAATAGGAAGAGACTATGATTTTTCAGATGAGGAAAGTAGGAAAAACTAAAAGCATAGCGTATTGGTGGAGAGGCCCAGTACTAGCACTCAGCCTCTCACACTAGGGTTTATCTCCTCTGATACTGACTCATGTTGGATCAGTCACTCCACAGACAGAAGAACCTGTTACTGTGACCCTGGAAAGGGTTTCCCATCACAAGTCCACCCTCAGGATGAAAAGTATTTATTGTGAATTCCTTAGAAGTTGAAGTTTGCTAAAATATGCTCAATTTAACAAATACTCACTAAAAGACTGCGCAAATTAAGGACCTGAAAAAAACTGAGTCACTTTGCAATACACCTGAAACTGTCACAACATTGTAAACCAAGTATACTTCAATTAAAAAATTAAAATAAATTTTAAATGATAAACAAAAGTGCTTGCAATTGCCCATAAGATTTCCCATAAAAATAACATTTTTCAATTTTATATATAGCTAACAATTCCAGGGAAAAAANAACATTGTAAACCAAGTATACTTCAATTAAAAAATTAAAATAAATTTTAAATGATAAACAAAAGTGCTTGCAATTGCCCATAAGATTTCCCATAAAAATAACATTTTTCAATTTTATATATAGCTAACAATTCCAGGGAAAAAAGAAATACAAAAATACTAAGATATCCAGAGGCAAATAAAATCTATATTTTATTTTTAAAACAAAAACACAAAAAGACTATGCACAGATCACACCACGCAGGATGCTGTTTGAGATTCAAGGATGGAAGTCATGGTCCTGCCCTCCAGGGACTCTAATCTAGGACTATTCTCAACCTGGGACTGGGGAAAGAGGCAGAGAGGCAACACTGACCCTTTTGTGAATCAGATGACATTTACGGGCCCCAGAAAATTGTTCCAAATCCCCATGTGTGCACACACTCACACACACACAATTTTGCAAATAATTGTGGGGGCTTATAGAGCCCTGGGGGCTTCCCAGGTGGTTCAGTGGTAAAGAACATGCCTGCCAATGAAGGAGACGCCGGAGATGCGGATTTGATCCCTGGGTCAGGAAGATCCCCTGGAGCAGGAGAGGCAACCCACTCTGGTATTCTTGCTTGGGAAATTCTGTGGACAGAGGAGCCTGGCGGGCCACAGTCCAGGGGGCTGCAAACAGCAGGACACAACTGAGCGACTGAGCACAACAGCAGCAACAGCAGAGCTCCTGGACTTTGGAGGAATAGCTCGTGTGGGTGTCCTGTAACACCCGGCCACAAAACTCACACCTATGGGCTTTTTCTCACGGTTACCCCATCCAAGTACAAAGAGACCAACCAAGCCAGTCAAACAGTTCCAGAAGAAAGCAAGAGCCTGCCCTTGCTGCCCAGGTTTTCTTGATTAACTGCTGCTCCAGAAACACCTCACTCTTCTCCCTCTGGTGTTTTGAGGTCCTCTTTCCTGGCAGGGGATGACTGTATTCCAGCCAGCCAGGGCACTCTAGTCTAGGAAGCCAAGGCTCGCCTCACTGGACTGGCCCACAATACCTCCTGGTCCAGCCTCCTCGTCCCTTTACAGCCCCTGGGAGACACTGAAGCCTCACTGTAGCAGCTGACCCAGGCAGAAAGGAGGGTTCCTCTTAAAGAGGCTGGGGGACCTCGGCCTGCAGGGAAATCTCTGGCCAGGGATATGGCTGCAAGCATTTTCTGGCCTTTGTGAGTTGGCTGGTGTTTGGGGATTTTCCAGTCATTTATTACCCTGGAAAAGCAACCAGACTTTTCATTTTAAGTCAGGATGTTGAAGTGTCACTGAATCGCTGGGGACCAACATCTGGGATCAGAGCCTTGCCTTGATTGAAGCCAGAGCCTCAATATCACTTAAGGACACAGACGCTCCAGCTTCTTCCTCACATTAATTTGTGAGTATAAATATGAAACTTGTTACGTTCCCCACACCCTCTCAGGAAAGGGGACAGAGTTCCTATCTTGGCTTTTCACTCTGACCTTCAGGCCTAGAGCCATGAAGTGTCTATCGAAACTCTTGAGACTGCAGTCATGTTCTAGTGTCTGTCACCATTCTTCCCTGGATGCTGGTGCTTCAAGGAACACTGCAGAAGCCTCTTTTGAAATATTACCCCTGCTCAGTTCAGTCACTCAGTCATGTCCGACTCTTTGCAACCCCATGAATCGCAGCACGCCGGGTCTCCCTGTTCATCACCATCCCCTGGAGTTCACTCAGACTCACGTCCATCGAGCCATCCAGCCATCTCATCCTCTGTCGTCCCCTTCTCCTCCTGCCCCCAATCGCTCCCAGCATCAGAGTCCTTTCCAATGAGTCAACTCTTCTCATGAGGTGNAGCGTTGGATTGTTCTTTTGATGAAATTGTGTGGGAGAAAGTGATCTCCCGTCTTATTCCTCCGCCATCATCTTCTACTTTTCTCTTAGTCTTTAAAGGCACTGATTAAAATATCTTTTCCTAGAAATAGCTTAATCTGAAATACATGTTGCCATTCATATCCTAAAAATCATTTCTTTTACTGAAATTTAATTTTAAGAAACCAACAAAAACACATACTGCCTATAGAATGTGAAATATTAAAAAATGCAATGTTGGCAACCAATTATATGACTTTTTATGATGATTTTCTTGATGCATCTAATACAAGGCATATAAATTTATTTCAAGCTACCTTTGTACCTCAGTTTGAGTTTTCCTTTGCTTTCTCATCACCTACTCATAATGTTTATACTTTCTTAAAACTACTTTAGCTTTAGTCCTCCAATCTCTTACTGAAAATATTTCAAAGAAAGTTGAGGACAATGACCTTCTCTGACTTTTATAGCTATTTTATATCTCCTTTCTCTCATCGTTTATTCTGACTGTCCTTAAAATTTAAACTTTATCTATATGTTGTTTTTGATAACAAGTCTTATGTTTAAAAAGTGGGGGTACCACAGCACATAGGCCTGCTTTGTTGGATTCTTCTCCTTTCTAATTTCATCCTCATTCTTCACCAATCCTAGTTTTCCCTCCATAATTGATATTCTCTTTAGAAGGTAACTGTTTCATGCAAACCTTCCCAATTTAATAACATCACTTTTAATCACATAACTGTAACATGTTAATTTGTCTCCCACATGTCACACTCTCATTGTCATGGTACTGCACAGATTTGTTCCGAACTGAGTATAGAAAGATTTACTTCTCTGGCTAAAACCTTCTGAAGGGTTTTGATCACAAATAAAATAAAAGCTGAACACCTTACTGTGGACTACAAAGTCAGCAGTACAGTCAAAACTACAAAGTCAAAACCCTGCCTACCTCTTCTAATTATTCTTCTTGCCCATTTGTTTCAACAACACTAGCCTTTCTAATGCTTCCTAGCTTCCAAAACAAACCAAGTCTATTATTCCAGCCTCAAGGCCATAAGCAAAACTGCCTTGAACATCACTACCCCAGATAACCTCACATTCCTTCTTATTCTTTAGGTATTATGTCCAAAATTACTAACACAGGGAACCCTCCCTTAATAACCCTCTCTAAAGAAGTCCTCTAGCCATTCTCTGTCATACTGTTGTTCAGTCATGTCCAACTCTGCGACCCCATGGACTGCAGCATGCCTATTACCTTGTTTTATTTCTTAACAGCATTTATCACAATTAGAAACCATTTATTAAAATATACTCGTTTATGTATTTGTCATCTTCCCTCATTAGAACACATTAGTACTTGTAATAGCCATTTTTTCTGGTTTTTGTAATTTCTGCTTTGATATGTGGGGTCTTGCTGACCTTGGTAGGACTGTTCTTCCCAGGGCTAGCTGCTGCTGCTAAGTCACTTCAGTCGTGTCTGACTCTGTGCTATCCCATAGACAGCAGCCCACCAGGCTCCTCTGTCCCTGGGATTCTCTAGGCAAGAATACTGGAGTGGGTTGCCATTTCCTTCTCCAATGCATGAAAGTGAAAAGTAAAAGTGAAGTCGCTCAACAGTGTCCGACTCTTAGCAACCCCATGGACTGCAGCCTACCAGGCTCCTCCATCCACTGGATTTTCCAGGCAAGAGTACTGGAGTAGGTTGCCATTGCCTTCTCCGCAGGGCTAGCTAGTTGGCACACTATTTGCCTGTAAGCATACCTTTTATATGAAAAGCAAACAATCCAGAGCCCATAACCCCATCTACCTCCTTTATCAGACTCCAGGCCACTATTCCCCAGCCTTAATCACTGCAGGGTCATGTACCAGACAACTAAAAACAGTTCCTAAGTCCCAGAGCCCATTGAAATTATTCAAACCTACCTATCCCAGACCTGCTTACCCTACCTTGCCCACTCCTTTCCACAACATTCCACAAAATTACACCACAATAAATGCTCTCACCCACACCCCTGCTCCACAACCTCCCCTGCCCTGACTGACCCTGGTGCTTTCCCACGTGGTATTGTACAATGTGTTGTCTTCAGCTTCTAGGGGACTGTGAGTAATTAAAAAAATCCCTCCTTCTTGGCAATCATTTTCATGTTTGTGTCTTATAATACCTTATTTGTGCTTAGTTGCTCAGTTGTGTCTAACTCTGCGACTCCATGGACTGTAGCCTGCTAGGCTTTTCTGTCCATGGAATTCTCCAGGCGGAATACTGGAGTGGGTTGCCATTTCCTTCTCCAGGGATCTTCCCAACCCAGGGATCAAACCCACGTCTCCTACATTACAGGAAGATTCTTTACCATCTGAGCTACCAGGGAAGCCCTAATTAAACAAATATGTACCTTTAAATAAATCTCTGACCTGAAGTACATGCTCGACAAATATTTGTTGAATATATCACCTGAAGAATAAATTCCTGTGTTTCCCTTCAGTTCCTAGAATGACTGAGTTTACTCACATCATTCTTTAATACACTTTAACAATTGAATCATTTATAAAACATGTATTCTTTGCCCAATAAAAGATAGGTATCATGTTAAGTACTAAAGATACAGGGATGAATAAAAATCAGATATGCTCTGTCCATAAGAGTTTCAAATAAGAATGCAGAAAAGTTATAAATAAAAGGATGAAAAAGATAATTTATAACTACTACAAGGGAAGAAAAAGCTGTTTGCTATCTTAATATCAGACAAATAGAACTTTAAAATAAAAAGTACTATAAAAATAGGGATCCAGTATAACAGGAAGATATCATAATCCTAATCACATATGTGTCTAATTTGACTGCCTAGCTTCAAAACATTTAAAACAAAAACTAACAGAATAATACAGGGGAAATTATCAAATCCATCAACCTACCCATCTCAATGTTTGAAAAATAAAACAACTTTTCTCATCCTACTCTCCACACCACCCTCGTTCCCAAATCATCAGGGTTCCAGAATATTTTAATACCACAAGTGGTTTAAACAAGTAAACACTAGCACTAACAGATGTAAGGACACTACAATAATTTGAGGGTCTTTCACATCTAGCCACTATAGAGTAACTGGGACTGGACTTTCTCTTGATGTCAACAACTAGAAAAGAGGTCAGAAGATAGGAAAAAAACTCTTTCAGTCACTGAACAAGGTAGTGCAGAAATGTGACCTTTGAGAAAAGGGAAGCAAATGAGGTGAGTGATAAGCTTACCCCAATTTTTTTGGAGGACACACTTTCCACACCATGGTGTAAGAAAAGGAAATTCCAACACAGTACTGCCATCTCATTAAACTGAGGAGACAGAGATTAGAATTTAGAAAGACAGAGACATTAAGATTTAGAGGACAGAATACCAAAGGAGAGAGGTAGCTCTGCAGAGAGAAAGAGGTCCAAAACTACAAGGGATCCTCTCGAGTCTATTGTTGAATACTAAGCAGCACACGCACACAGTGAGACTCCACTAGGCAGAGGAAAGAGCAACTGGGGGGAAACTACTACAGAGCTGTAAAGAACAGCTAACAAAGCAGACAGACAGAAGAGATCACAAATGCAT
This sequence comes from Neotragus pygmaeus, assembly GCA_006410875.1. Classification (NCBI taxonomy): domain Eukaryota; kingdom Metazoa; phylum Chordata; class Mammalia; order Artiodactyla; family Bovidae; genus Neotragus; species Neotragus pygmaeus. The sequence continues at coordinate 930,559 of SJYV01051075.1, forward strand.
TCAATCCCTAAGGCATGCGACAGGGAGACCCAGAAATGTCCTGCTTTCAGTGATGAAGCAAAACTAGCAAAAGAGTAAAGACAACAGCTCTAAACCCACCCCAAAACATGTTTTAAAACAAGCCATGAAAGGACAAGCTGACCAGAAATTTAATCACTGGCCAAAAAGAAGCCAAACGCCCTTTAAAAGAAGACAACAAAAACAGTCTAGTTCAACATCACATTACAATTCCAACATCCAAAAAAATTGCTATTTAAGTTTAAAAAGCAAGAAAATCAGTCAAAAGAAACCACCTAGAAATGACAGTGATAACGAAAGTGGCAAAGATTTTTTAAAAATATTTATTTATATTTGGCTGCATCAGGTCACATGGGAATTTCTGTCACGGCACATGTGCTTGAGTTACAGACTCTAGAGCAGACAGGGTTANTGACAGTGATAACGAAAGTGGCAAAGATTTTTTAAAAATATTTATTTATATTTGGCTGCATCAGGTCACATGGGAATTTCTGTCACGGCACATGTGCTTGAGTTACAGACTCTAGAGCAGACAGGGTTAGTAGCTTCAGTGCACAGGAGGAGCTGCCCCATGGCATATGGGATTTTAGTTCCCCCACCAGGGATCATCCAACTCAATGCACATGCGTTTGAGCAAGCTCCGTGAGTTGGTGATGGACAGGGAAGCCTGGTGTGCTGCAGTCCATGGGGTTGCAAAGAGTCAGACATGACCAAGCGACTGAACTGAATTGAACCAGGGATCAAACCCACATCCCCAACAATGCAAGGTGGATTCTTAACCACTGGGCCACCAGAGAAGTCACCTGAAACTGGCAAAAAGTTTATACCAGCTATTATTACTATGTTCAAGAACCTAAAGAAAAACATGAAAATAAAGAGGAAAGAAATGTAATAACAAATTTCTGTTTTCAGTAATGACAAAGTAAGATCTTACTGCCTAATTCTTCTTCATAAAAATGGTAAAATCTGGAATCATACTAAGAGAGACTTTACATGAAAGCACTGGAGAGTATGAGAAGCAGACTCTACTGCTACTACTAAGTCACTTCAGTCGTGTCCAACTCTGTGCGACCCCATAGACGGCAGCCCACCTGGCTCCGCCGGCCCTAGCACACTCTAATGGAGAGTATATACTTGAAGAAGGGGAGCTGTACAAAGCGAGTTCCTATTTACCCAGCTTTTGGCCTTGGGCAAAGTACACCACACAAACAGCAGTAGAATACAACACTACAGGCTTTCTAGCCTGGGAAAGCAAGAAACTGAAGTCAGAAGAAACATGACCACTGAAAAGAATGAAGAAATCCTTAAAGGGAACAACACTAAGAAGGTAATCTCCAAATTCTGTCTGCTTATATTTGTACCATTAGAGAACCCCACATGTACGTGACAGATTGAAAGAAGGTCAGCTAAAGGCAAGCGAGACAACGGCCAAAAAATAAGAACTTACAGTTCAACTCAAGTCAGTCAAGATAACTGTCAATTAAAACCAAAGAAACAATACTCACCAGGAAAACAACAACAACAACAAAACCAGAATCTCCACAATTAAACATTCTTATTATCCAAAATAAAATCTAAAATTATTTAACATAGGAAAAACCAGGAAAATGAAACACATTCTTAAGAGAAAGGAGCATCAACTGATGAATCCCCAGATCACCCAGGCAGACAAGGGCTTTAAAGCAGATCTAATACCAATCTTCAATAAATTAAACCAATGACAAGACAAAATATGCTAACAACAATGAAAAGAGGGAATTCATGGAGAAAAACAGAAATGATTTTAAAAAGCACTAAATGGAAGTTCTAAAACTGAAAAAAATGCAGTATCTGAAATAAATAATTCATTGAAAAAATGACAGGGAAAAAAGTGAACCTGAAGACAGATTAATCAAAATTATCCAATCTGCACATGCATAGAGAGAGAAAGATATTTTTTTACAATATTTTTTGTAAAATGAACTGACCTTGAACGGCCTGTTAGATGACATCAAACAGTCCAACATACTTGAACTAGAAACAAATGGTAGGAGAGAGAGAATGAGGCAGAAGAGAATATGTAAAGATTGACCAAACTTTTCTAAAATATGGTTAAAGATAGAAGCTTATAGGCATAAGATGCTAGACTTGCTGAAGGGAAATGATACCAGAAGGAAATACAGATCCTCAGACAGAAAAGAAAAACATTAGAAACGGTAAACCCCCTGGTAAGTACAAAAGTTAATATTATGCCTTTTTCTTTCAATTTACTTGTAACTTTCTTACTTTTACCATATAGTTGTTGTGATGTTCATAACACACGTGAAAGTGAAAGTCGCTCAGTCATGTCCGACTCTTTGCGACCCTATGGACTATACAGTTCATGGAATTCTCCAGGCCAGAATATTGGAGTGGGCAGCCTTTCCCTTCTCCAGTGGATCTTCCCAACCCAGGGGTCAAACCCAGGTCTCCCACATTGAAGGTAGATTCTTTACCAGCTGAGCCACAAGTGAAGCCCATAATATATTAGATTAAAAAAAAAAAAAACTGCAGCATAAAAACGAAAGTAGGATATGGACCTATACAACTGACTTATTCTATACATTTCTAAATTTTTCATGAAGTGGGCAGTGAAAAGTTAAGGATATACACTGTATCCCTCAAGAAACCACTAAATAAATACTACAGATGAAATGCCAATAGGAAAAGGAAAGTTAAAATTCTCAAAAAGCCAAAAAAAAAAAACAAATTAAAATAAGAAAGAACAGAGAAAGATAAACCTGCTAGTCTGCTGTCCTGTTGATAATATTTTTTGTTACTTGTTTTTAAAAGAGAAATATTTGCGATATTTCTCTGTTAGAAGAGCTTTGGGATTCTCCTTCTCCCTTCACACTTAAAAGTAAAACTGGTTTCTAATGGATTTCTTACTCTAAAAGTTTTGAGGGTTGCTGTTTTTTAATTCAACAATTAGTGTTTAGATTAACCAATACGAGAGCAGCAGCTGAAAAATAATAATGGCTCAAGGTGGGACTGAGATAACAGCAAGGAGAGAAAGGTAAAAATGACTTCACCAGGGTCCCTCTGAGGAGCCTGCCTGTTTCTACACTGTTCAGAACTATGTACTTCAAACTGTTTATACTGAGAGAATCTTCAGGTTATTAGAAGGCATGGAAGACAACTGTATAACACAACTGTAAGGATTTCTTTCCTCTTGCAGTTACTCTGAGGTTCTATTGATTATTAAGATGCATAGTATGTGTGCTGAGTTAATTTCTACCTAGAATTCAAGGGTTCTGGTTTTGAGAGTCTGGTTAAAATCTTAACCTGATCTGAGGAAAGAGTTTTTTCCTTTGCAAGAATTACATCTATGCTGGTGAGGGGAAGTGTTCTTAGACTGTAAGCAATTAGCAAACATTCTATAAGGAAACTGGTATATCATCTTTTAAAAGTATCAAAGTAATAATGGTAAAAAAAAAACTTTAGGAACGATTCCAGACAGAATGAAACTAAATAGATGTGAGATCTAAATGTAACATGTGATTCTGGACTAAATAAATACTCTTGCTAGTAAGGGTGTTTTTGGGAAAACTGAAAAAAAAAGAAGTTAAATGGGATTATAGGATTAGATGGCAGTAATACATCAATAAAGTATGAGGGGTAACACAGGATTATGTTGGTAACATACCTTCAAATGGCTCAAAAAAGTTATTTGCACTGTAGTTGAAACTATTCTTTACATTGGAGATTGCTTTCAAGGTTGTTGTTTTTTTTTTCCCTAAGCAGATACAGCTATAGATTAACATATTTATATAATTACTTTCCATGCAAAGAATCAGGAAAATGTGACCCAACACCAGGGGAAAAACATCAGACCTAGAAATGATGAACAGCAGAACTAGTAGATGAGGATTTAAAACATCTATTACAAATGTGTTCAAGAATTAAAAAAAAATATATATATATATATATATGACAAAGAGAAATACATAAACTACTTTTAAAATTAAATGAAACTTTTATAGCTGAAAAACTCTGTATCTGAAATTTTAAAATTCATTGTATGAGCTTAACAGAAGGATCAGTGAACCTGAAACTGAGGAAATAGAACCTATACAAATTGAAACACAAAGAGAAACAGGCAAGAAAAAAAAAAGAATCAAAGGACAAGTAAGATAATAACTTATTTAACACGTGTATAGGACTTGCCTGTTGGTCCAGTACCGCACTCCTAACCCAGGGGGCCTGGGAGATCCTGCTTTCCCCAACTAAGACCCAGTGCAGCCAAATAAATAAATTAAAATATTGAAATAAATAAATTTGTAAAAGATTATTAAAAACACATGTATAGTTGAAGTACTAGAAAAAAGAGAAAACAGAAAACAAAGTAGGAGAATATTAAAGCTATACTGACTTAAAATACTCCAAATTTTTAAAAAAAAATCAATCCACAGGCCTAAGAAGATAAACTTCAAGCAAGACTACCCGACACAAACCACCATTAACATCACCACATTATCACTAAGGAACATAACAATAAACTACTGAGATCAAAGATAAAAGAGAAAACTCCAAAAGCAGATAAAGAAAAATGGCAAAGGGAATAAAGATAGTAATAAATGATGACTCTCTAAACAAACATAAATAAAAGCCAAACGAGAAGATAATCTTAACAAGTTGTTAGCTGCTGAAAGAAAATAACTATTCAACAAGAATTCTACACCCAGCAAAAATGTTTCAAATAGGAAGGTGGAAAAAAGACATTTTCAGACAAATGTAAACTGACAAAATTTATTACCAAGAGAAGTGTACTACTATATGACAGGTTAAAGTATACAATTTAAGGTTATCACATTCTACATTCAGTTTAGGTCAGTTGCTCAGCAGTGTCCAACTCTTTGCAACCCAGTAAACTGCAGCATGCCAGGCCTCCCTGTCCATCACCAACTCCCGGAGTTTACTCAAGCTCATGTCCATTGAGTCAGTGATGCCATCCAACCATCTCATTCTCTGTTGTCCCCTTTCTCCTCTTGCCCTCAATCTTTCCCAGCATCAGGGTCTTTTACAATGAGTCAGTTCTTTGCATCAGGTGGCCAAAGTATTGCAGTTTCAGCTTCAGTATCAGTCCTTCCAATGAACACCCAGGACTGGTCTCCTTTAGGATGGACTGGTTGGATCTCCTTGCAGTCCAAGGGACTCTCAAGAGTCTTCTCCAACACCACAGTTCAAAGGCATCAATTCTTCAGTGCTCAGCTTTCCGTATAGTCTAACTATCACTGCCATACATGACTACTGGAAAAACCATAGCCTTGACTAGATGGACGATTGTTGGCAAAGTAATGTCTCTGCTTTTTATTTTATTTTATTTTGTCTCTGCTTTTTAATAAGCTGTCTAGGTTGGTCATAGCTTTTCTTCCAAGGAGCAAGCGTCTTTTAATTCCACGGCTGCAGTCACCATCTGCAGTGATTTTGGAGCCCAAAAAAATAAAGTCTGTCACTGTTTCCACTGTTTCCCCATCTATTTGCCATGAAGTGATGGGATCAGATGTCATGATCTTAGTTTTCTGAATGCTGAGTTTTAAGCCAACTCATACATTACAACGGAGAAGGCAATGGCACCCCACTCCAGTACTCTTGCCTGGAAAATCCCATGGACAGAGGAACCTGGTAGGCTGCAGTCCATGGGGTCGCTAGGAGTCAGACAAGACTGAGCGACTTCACTTTCACTTTTCACTTTCATGCATTGAGAAGGAAATGGCAACCGACTCCAGTATTCTTGCCTGGAGAATCCCAGGTACGGGGGGGCCTGGTGGGCTGCCGTCTATGGGAATGCACAGAGTTCGACGTGACTGAAGCGACTTAGCAGTAGCAGCAGCATACATTACAACATTATACATTAAGTGGCATAATATTATTTGAGGGTAAACTATAATAAAGATATATACTGTAAACTCCACAGCAAACTGCAATGAAATTAAAGAGAGAAGTAGCGGAGAAGCTAGCAAACAGGATGAAATAAAACAACTAAACACACACACACACCCCTAAGTTAACTTAAAAGAAGTCAGGTAAAGTGTGAAGGAAAACAAGCCCCAAAAAAGAGATGAAAAAATACAAAATAAATAGCAAGATGTTAACTTTAATCAGTGATGATTACATTAAATGTCAATTAACTATATGAACTAATTAAGAAACAGAAATCATCAGAGTTTCCTGGTGGCCTAATGGTTAGAGTTCAGCCCCCTTGATTGGTGGAAGAAACTGAGATTTTGCAAGCTGCACAGCATGTCCCCCTCCCCCGCCCTGGCAAACAAACAAACAAAACATCAGACTAGACAAAAAAAAAAAAAGGAGAGAGGGAGAGAGACAACTATAAGTGACTATAAGCAAAGCACTTTAGGGGACTTCCCTGGTGGTCCAGTGGGAACCAGGGAAGAATCCACCTGCCAATACAAGAAAACATGTGTTGGATCCCTGGCCCAGGAAGTTTCCACTTGCTATGAGGGAACTAAGCCTGTGGGCCACAACTACTGAGCACTGAGAGCCCATGATCCACAACAAAAGAAGCCACTGTAATTAGAAGCCCAACTGCAACTAGAAAGTAGCTCCCGCTTACCACAACTAGAGAAAGTCTGAGCACAGCAACAAAGACCCAGCATAGCCACATTAATTAATTAAAGTAAATAGAGAGGATAAAATTAAAAGGATAGAAAAGTACCATACCAATACAAGTTATAAGAAAGATAAATGGCTACATTAATATTAGACAAATAGACTTCAGAATATTAAGATATTCCCAGAGAAAAAAGAGTACATTTCATAATGATAAAAGCTGAGTACCTCAAGATTACATCCTGAAGTGTATATGCCTAAAAATGTAGCATCAAAGCATATAAGAATAGAAAGGAGATATAAGAAAATATACTACTATAGTTGTAGTATAGTATTTGTGATTCCAATACTCCTCTTAATAATAGAGGTACACAGATATATCAGTAAATATACAAGAAATCAGTCCTGAATATTCACTGGAAGGACTGATGCTGAAGCTTAAAATCTAATACTCTGGCCACCTGATGTGAAGAACTGACTCATTAGAAAAGACCCTGATGGTGGGAAAGATTGAGGGCAGGAGGAGAAGGGGATGACAGAGGATGAGATGTTTGGATGGCATCACCAACTCAATGGACATGAGTTTGAGTAAGCTCCAGGAGTTGGTGATGGACAAGGAGGCCTGGTGTGCTGCAGTTCATGGGGTCACAAAGAGTCGGACACGACTGAGCGACTGAACTGAACTGAACTCATACAGAAGACTTAAACAACACTACCAACCAATCTGACCCGACTTTTATAGAATTACTACCTGCATAAAGGGCAGAATATAAGTTATTTTCAAATTCATGTGGAACATTCAACAAGTATACAATATGAAGAGCTATGCTGCTGCTGCTGCTGCTAAGTCACTTCAGTCGTGTCCGACTCTGTGCGACCCCATAGATGGCAGTCCACCAGGCTCCGCCATCCCTGGGATTCTCCAGGCAAGAACACTGGAGTGGGCTATGAAGAGCCATAAAACAAGCCAAAAAGTTTAGAATAATAATGTTTTCTGAACATAATGAAATTAAACCAGAAATCAGTAACAAAAAAAAACAACTTGCAAATTTCAAATATTCGGAAATTAAACAAAATAATCAATAGTTTATTTCTACATCCCATGTGATTTCTTCTTTAACCTATGAGTCACTTAAAACAAATCATAGGAAGAATAGAAAAAAAGCATATAAAAATGTGTTGTATACAGTTACAGTATACTAAGAAAAATTTGTAACTATAAATGATTCTGTTTTAAAAAATAAGGTCGACAATTAGTATTCTAAACTTATAACTTATGAAACTAAAAAAAAAAAATACACTGAATAAGAAATAAGAAGACAAAAAGAGAAAAGAATTAAAAAATGGAGAAAATTAACATATTAGTAGCAAGAGGTTGTATATCTGCCATGATAAACAACATTTAANATTAGTATTCTAAACTTATAACTTATGAAACTAAAAAAAAAAAATACACTGAATAAGAAATAAGAAGACAAAAAGAGAAAAGAATTAAAAAATGGAGAAAATTAACATATTAGTAGCAAGAGGTTGTATATCTGCCATGATAAACAACATTTAATAAACCACTAGGATAATTAATCAACAAGAAAGAAAGAATATACAGGTTACCAATATGAAGACTGAAAGAGCAGAGGTCACCTTATATTCTACAGACATTAAAAGAGCAATAAGAGAATACCAGAAAATTCAACAATTTACAGAAACTTAATTTCTTAAAAAATACAATCTATAAAAAACTGACTAAAGAAGCATAACAAAAAACAAAATTATAGACCATTATCTCTCACAAAGACACAAAATCCTTACCAAAAACACAGCTGACCATTGAACAACGCAAGGTTAGGGGCACCAACCCTCCAAGCAGTCAAAAATCTAAGAACTTTACAGTCATACTCCACTGATGGGCTCTGTGCCCATGGATTCCATATTGGCAGATTCAACCAACCACAGGCCATGCAGTACTGTAGCACATATTCATTGGGAAAAAAATCCCCATAAAAGTAGACCCACACAGTTCAAATCCATGTTGTTTAAGGGGCAACTGTACTGGCAAATCAAACCCAGACATAGATGTAGATGATAATACATCATATCCAAATGGGCCAGAGATGCAAAGTTGGTCCATCAATGAAAAAAAAAATCAATTTCCTTCATCATGTTAACATAAAGGACAAAATCACTTCAATAGATATAGAATACTATTTGACAAAATTCAAAACCCACTCATGATAAAACTCAAGCAAGCAAGTCAGGAAAAGAAAATAATTTCCTCAACAAGAGGTCTAAAAAAACCTTAAGAGTTTATCTAATAATAACAACAACAACAACAAAAAACCCCATCATATCTAATAATGAAACATTTAAGGCTTTCCTCCTTAAAGGAGGAAAGACAAAGCTTTCTGCTCATGTCACTTCTACTCAACAATGTCCTGGAAGGACCTAGCCCATGTAATAAGGCAAGAAAAAAATGCAAAAAGATTGAAAAGAAGGAAGTGAAACTTTCTATTCACAGATTACATGATTGTTTACCTAGTGACAAAAAATTAATAAGCAAGTTTAGCAAGGTAGAAGATAGAAGGATGATAAACAAAAATCAATTTTAAGTCTTTATGCTAGCAACAAATGAGAAACACAAAATCTTAAAAATACAATTTATAAGAACATCAAAAAATATAAAACACTTAGAAATAAATTTAACAAGATGTTTAAGACCTCCACAATGTAAACTATTGAAAGAAATTAAAGGAGACCTGCACACATGGAGAAATANAACAAATGAGAAACACAAAATCTTAAAAATACAATTTATAAGAACATCAAAAAATATAAAACACTTAGAAATAAATTTAACAAGATGTTTAAGACCTCCACAATGTAAACTATTGAAAGAAATTAAAGGAGACCTGCACACATGGAGAAATAAAAGATGGTGGATTATAAGACTCACATTTTTAAGATGTCTGTTTTCCCCAAACTGATTTATAGATATAACACAATTCCAGTAGGCTTTTAAAATAAAAACTGATGCATTATCTATTTTATTTAACAGATTACCTCAAAACTTAGCAGCTTAAAACATTAAACAATTATTACACCACATAATTTGCTTCAAAAATACGGAAGCAGTTCAGATTCAAGATCTTTCCTGGGGGCACAGTCAAAATGCCGGCCAGCTCTAAAGTCTTCTGAAGACCTAAATGGACATGGAAGATCAACTTTCAAGATGGCTAATTCTCCTGGCTATTGGCTGGAGGCCTCAGCTCCTCACTACATAGACTTTCCATGACATGAGGGCTTGCTTCCCCCAGAATAAGTGATCCAACAAAGAGAACAAGAGGGAAGTAGTCATGCCTTTTATAACCTAGTATGCAAAGTTTCATCACATTACTTCTAATTTATTTTATTAGAAACAAGGCACTAAATTTGGCCCACACTTAGAAGAAGGCATAATAATTAAATTTTATCTCTTAAATAGAGAAGTAGCCAAGGATTTGTGCACATACAGTGAAATTCTAAACAATAATTAAGAGAAAAATCAACTATCTAACTTCCAATGTAAGTAATTCTCAGGAACATGGATGATACTAAGGACCACAATTTGGGTGAAAAAAAAAAAGTTGCAGAAGAACATATATATAAGCAAAATTTCACTCACATAAAAAGTAAAACAAGCAAACTTAAACTGTGTTTTTTAGGAATGCATGAGGGGTAAAAGGCTAGGAGATGAAACACTGAATTAAGATAAGTGGTTACTTCTGAAGAAAAAGACAAGCTGAGGGAAGGGCAAAAAAGGGCCAAATGTTTACCTAATTATGGCTGCTCTTAACCAAAGAATAGTCATCCTTTATCAAGGTCATAATTCTCTTCAACTGGCAAGCTTTAAATTGGGCATTCCTACAGTAGCGAGATGGGGAAACAGTGGAAACAGTGTCAGACTTTATTTTGGGGGGCTCCAAATTCACTGCAGATGGTGATTGCAGCCATGAAATTAAAAGACGCTTATCCCTTGGAAGGAAAGTTATGACCAACCTAGACAGCATATTCAAAACCAGAGNTTGGTGATGGACAGGGAGGCCTGGCATGCTGTAATTCATGGGGTTGCAAAGAGTCGGACATGACTGAGCGACTGAACTGAACTGAACTGTACAATAAGATATTCTGAGAGAGCACAGTCACATAACTTTTATTACAGTATATTGTCATAACTGTTCTATTATTAGCTGTTATTCATCTCTTATTGAGCTTAATTTATAAATTAGATTTTATCTTAAGTGTATATAAGAAAAAACATAGTACATACAGTTGACTCTTGAACAAAAACAGGCTAGAATTTTTTTCAATAAATACATACTACAATACTACACAATCCACAGTTGGCTGAAACCACAGATGCAGAACCAAGGATATAGAGGGCTAACTGTAAATCAGTATGTGGATTTTCAACTATATAGAGGATTGGGGTTGTTCAAGGGTCTACCATATATGGTTTCAGGCATCCCTTGAGGGTCTTGGAACATAAGGAAGGTCTACTATAGAGGGCTGTTTCAGGCATCCCTTAAAGGTCTTGGAACATAAGGAAGGACTATTATATTACAACTAATTACTAAATATAGTTGTTGTCCAGTGGCTAAGTTGTATCCGACTTTTTGAGGCCCCGTGGACTGCAGCACACCAGGTTCTTCTGTCCTCCACTATTGCCCAGAGTTTGCTCAAATTCATGTTCAGAGTCGGTGATGCTATCTATCTCATCCTCTGCCATCCCTTTCTGCTTTTGCCTTCAATATTTCCCAACATTAGAATCTTTCCCAATAAGTTGGCTCTTTGCATCACACAGCCACCGTATTGGAGCTTCAGCTTCAGCAACAATCCTTCCAATGAATACACGGGTTGATTTCCTTTAGGAATGACTGGTTTGATCTCCTTGCTGTTCAAGGGACTCTCAAGAGTTTTCTCCAGCACCGCACTTCAAAAGTATCAATTCTTTGGCATTCAGCCTTCTTTATGGTCCAATTTTCACATCCATACAAGACTAAGTGATATCTTTGCTTTTTAATACTCTGTCTAGGTTTGTCATAGCTTTCCTTCCAAGGAGCAAGCATCTTTTAATTTCATGGCTGCAGTCACTGTCCACAGTGATTTTAGAGCCCAAGAAAATAAATTCTGTCACTGTTTCCACTTTCTCCCCTTCTATTTTGCCACGAAGTGATAGAACCAGATGCCCTGATTTCAGTTTTTTGAATGTTGAGTTTCAAGCCATCTTTTTCACTCTCCTCTTTCACTCTCATCAAGAGGCTCTTTAGTTCCTCTTCACTTTCTGCCATTAGAGTGGTATCCTGTGTATCTGAGGTTGTTGCCATTCTTCAGCAGTCTTGATTCCAGCTTGTGATTCATCCAGCCTGACATTTCACATGATATGCTCCGCATATGAGCTTCCCTTGTAGCTCAGTTGGTAAAAATCTGCCTGCAATGCAGAAGAACTGGGTTCGATCCCTGGGTTGGGAAGATCCCCTGAAGAAGGAAATGGCAACCCACTCCAGTATTTCTTGCCTAGAGAATCCCATAGACAGAGGAGCCTGGCAGGCTACAGTCAACGGGATCAGATATGACTTAGCAACTAAACCACCACCACTCCACATATAAGTTAAATAAGCAGGGTGACAATATACAACCTTGTCACACTCCTTTCCCAATTTGGAACAGTCAGTTGTTCCATAAGTGGTTCTAATAGCTGCTTTTTGACCTGCATATACGTTACTCAACAGTCAAGTAAGGTGGTCTGGACTTTCATCTCTTAAGAATTTTCCACAGTTTGCTGTGATCCACACAGTCAAAGGTTTTCGCCTGGTCAATGAAGCAGAAGTAGATGTTTTTCTGGAATTCCCTTGCTTTCTCCATGATACAACAAATGTTGGCAATTTGATCTCTGGTACCTCTGCCTCTTCAAAACCCAGTTTGTACTGGGAATTTCTTGGAATTTCTCTGGAATTGCTGAAGCCCAGCTTGAAGGATTTTGAGCATAACCTTAATAGTTTGTGAAAATGGGAACAATTGTATGGTAGTTTGAACATTCTTTGGCATCATCTTTCTTTGGAATTGGAATGAAAACTCACCTTTCCCAGTCCAGTGGCCACTGCTGAGTTTTCCAAACTTACTGGCATATTGAGTGCAGCACTTTAATAGCATCATCTTTTAGGATTTGAAATAGCTCAGTTGGAATTCCATCACCTCCACTGGCTTTGTTCATAGTAATGCTTCCTAAGGCCCACTTGACTTCACACTCCAGGATGTTTGTCTCTAGGTGAGTGACCACATCATCATGGTTATCTGGGTTATTAAGACCTTTTTTGTATTGTTCTTCTGTGTATTCTTGCCACCTCGTCTTAATCTCTACTGTTTCTGTTAGGTCCTTACCATTTCTGTCTTTATTGTGCCTATCCTTGCATGAAGCATTTCCTTGGTATCTTCAATTTTCTTGAAGAGATTTCTAGTCTTTCCCATTTTTCTGTTGTTTTCCTCTATTTCTTTGCATTGTTCATTTAAGAAGGCTTTCTAAATATAGACCAAAGTCTAAAAGATAGTTTGGCTTGAGCTTGGCTTAGGTATCAGGAACAAATAAAAATTGTTTCCAAAATGAAAATGTAATATGTTCAATTTTAAATTCAATTTGGCTCATGACCCAGGACAATCACATTTTCAAACTTTTCTTCACATGCAGTGTTTTTGGCCTGTTACTCCTTGGGGCAGGGTGGGGGAAGAGGGTGGTGAGCAACACCAAACTTGATTTTCAAGTTAGAATCCTAGATTCCAGTACCACCCCTATGATCCTGAACAAGTCATTTATCCTTTTGAACTTGATTTCTTACCTACAAACAGGGATAACACTTACATCCCATAGGAAAAAAAGAATAGTGCTTTGTGAACTATAAAGTCTTGCTTCTCCAGTATAATCTCCAGACTTGATAGCTTATAAGACCTGATGGCTTATAAGAGATGCCGAATCTAAGGATACATTCCAGACTTACTGTACTGGAATATGCATTTTAACAAGACCTCTAGGTAATTCACATGCACATGAAAATCTGAGCAGCACTACTGTAAAGCACTCTATAGTTGTTAGGTATTTTCACCACAAAAAAATAGTTCATTAGGCACGCTTTTTGTTCTGAGGAAGTCCTATGACCTGGTAACTCATTAACAATATGACGTCAACAAGATATGACATCATCCTCCTCAGCTCTACCATTTGCCATGCTGACAAACAACTGAATGTGGATTCTGGTCTAGGTTTCATAACTAATTTGCAATATAATCTTGGGCAAATCATGTCAACTCTCAAGGTTCTTCTCTTTATATGTAAAATGAGGTTAGACCACTAGTTATGAACCTGAGGTCCCTGGACTCACTGAAGTCTGAAAAAGTAGTAGTGGAAGGAGGCCAGATAGTATGAGTTAAGAGGATAGCTTTAGAATTAGATGGCCCCTTTAGAATTAGATGGTCACTTAAGCTCTGCCACTTAATAGTCTGTGACCTAGGGCAAGTTACTCAACCTTCCTAAACTTTAAAAGAGTTATAAGGATTATAATAATCATTCTTATAAGATAATATACACACAGAGCTTTGCACATTAAGTGTCCTATAATGTTAGCTTTTATTATTTCTATTGGCTGTTTTTCAATATCTCAAAAGTCGAATTTATCTGAAATAATGCTGCAAAGAAAATATGCTGCTTTTCTTTGGACTAGAATTGTATCAATACATTAAGGTAATATATTATATATCTCATATGAATCAATACAGTATAGTAACATATTCTCGGATTGACAGTCACATGTGCTTTTGATTATTTTAAATAGGGATAAAGTATATTAATAATTATAATTTAAGTAGAATATTAAGTTAAAATTTATATAAGAAAAATAATAAATGGCCCCAAAAAGAAAATAATAAAATATAAAATGCTTTTTTTCTAATGAAAAGGTTAAAATAACTGCAATATCACCATATGAACCAGAAATTCCACTTTTGGGTCAAAGAGATATTTGTACACCCATGTCACAGCCTCACTATTTACTAGAGCCAAGAGGTGGAAGTAACCCATGTGTCCATCAGTGGATGAATGGATAAGCAAAATGCAGTGTACACATATAATGAAATACTATTCAGCCTTTGGAAAGAAGGAAATTCTAATGCATGGTACATAAGGGCATTATGCTAAATGAAATAAGCCAGTTGCAAAAAAAAAAAAAAAAACCACTGCTGATCCCACTTATATAAATTCATAAAGACAGAAAGCAGAAGACTGGTTGCCAGGGTCTAGAGGTAGGGAGGAAGGAGAGAAATGAAGTTGTTAAATGGATTTGGAGTTTCAATTCTGCAAGATGAAAAGAGTTACAGAGATTGGTTGTGCAATGACGTCAATGTACTTAACACTACAGAACTGTACAGTGAAAAATGGTTACAATGGTAAATTTTATGTTACGTGTGTTTTTCAACAATGATTAATAAATAACTATACAAATAGCTAGCTGTTCTTCCAGCACTAACACTGTAAAGCCCTTATGCATTAAGTTTTTAATAAGTACCCCCCTTCCTTGTATTCCAATGTATACATATATTCATCACAGCAATTGAAACAATTTACTGGCCATCTCTGACTTGTATACATTAAATCCAAACCCTTTGGTACCATGAATTTGGCCCTCCATTTGGCTTTCATTCTTCAGTGGTGTTTCTGAGCCATGAGTCAGAGGCAATGCTGTTTGCGTGTCAGTAACTCTCAGGAAAAAGACTGTCTTCCTTAAGGTGACAGGGACATTACCTCCACCAAGCCCAAGCCCACAGAACCCCAGGGCCAAAAGAAGCCTGAAGTATGCTCAATTCCTAGAGGCCACTATTCAGAGAAGACAGTAGGAAAGGGCCTGGAAAACGGAAGGAAAAGTGTGCAATAAGACACAAGTAGACATGTGTATGGTAGAGGTAGCTGGTTAAAGCCTCTCTAGTCTCCTGCTGCACTGGCAACAAAGGATAGTTTATCCCTTTATCCGATCTACGAGAATCCCATCATAACAGTGAAAGACTGAGGGTTGCCCTGCTTCCCTTCTGCCCAACTCCTGTGAATAGGATGGGGAGAGGGGAGCAAATCTGTAAGAAGAGCCAATACCTATCTAGCTTGAATAATCCTAGCCCAAGGCAAAGTCTGTTGGTGTTTAGTCACTGCATATCTTCAAAGAGTTGGAAAATGAGCGACTGAACTGAACTGAAACAGAGGATGAGATGATTGGATGGCATCAATAATTTAATAGACATAAGTTTGAGCAAACTCCGGGAGATAGTAAAGGACAGGGAAGCCTTGTGTGCTGCAGTCCATGAGGTCATCGGATCGAAAACAGTTGGACACAATTTAGTGACTGAAAAAAAAGTATGTTTCAACATTTTTTAATTTTTTCATATATTTATGACTAAAAATGAGGATTTACAATGTTTGACAAAAACATGTAAAAGTCACAGAACACTCATAACTTTTCTCATTGAGTATTAAGACTGATTAGCTAAGTTTTAACTTGCATAGTCATTTGTATTGTCCCACCCTACTAAGCAAAGTGAGGACTGTCTGTACTTGTAAGTTCAGCACATCAAGGTATTTAGTATTTCACAACTGGAGAGAAACCATCAAAGGGACTCCCTTAGTGGTCCAGTGGCTAAGATTCTGCACTCCCAATGTGGGGGGCCTGGGTCTGCTCCCAGGTCAGGGAACTAGATCCCACATGCTTCAACTAAGAGTTCACATGCAGCAACTAAGACCCAGCCGAATTAATCCACTTAAAAAAAAAAAAACTATTAAAAAAAAAAAGAGAGAAAGAAACTACCTTTTCCTTTGTTTGTTAAAATCCGCTTAAACAAAAAAGGAATATGAACTCAAATTGGATGATGTTAAGAAGATTGTGTTTAAGGTTTATAGTGACTGAGAACTGCTGCCATCTTTACATGCAATTCCCCAAACGTGTTTTTAAATTACCCAAAACACACACACCCAGTGCTAAGAGACAGGCTTCCTGAAGAGTTATTTAATTTGTCATCTGTGATAGTATACTACTTCATGCTTGTCCTCATCCCTTGCATGCTGGGCAAAACAATGAATAGGTGACAGAAATAATATGGTATAGTAACTTTAGAGTCAGACCTCAACTTGAATATTATCTCTACCCCACTTTTCTGCAACCTTAAATTACTTATTAGGGTTTCAATTTCTTAATCTGTGAAATAAGGATAATAATGCCTTCTGTTTGGAATTATAGTAAATGTCAAAAAAAACAAGATATGAAGTGCTTAGCAAACTGTGATACATAGTAAGCACTTACATATAGCTATTATCACCATTATCATTATCCTTAATATTTCTATCATTATTGTAAATCTTTTAATCATGATAAAGTTGCTTTGCTTTAAGCACATTATTGTGCATGCATGCTAGTTGCTTCAGTCATGTCCAACTCTTTTCCAAACCCATCGACTGTAGCCCACCAGGCTCCTCTGTCCATGGGATTCTCCGGGCAAGAATACTGAAGTGGGTTGCTATTTCCTACTCCATGGGATCTTCCTAATCCCAGAGATCAAAACTCATGCCTCCACACAGATTCTTTACCACTGCACCACCTGGGGAGCCCAAACACATTATTAATTTGCCTATTTTTCAAAGATAAAGTCTCATATTCAGATATGAATAGACACACACTACTTACTGGGTAAGAAGGCTGCCCTTAAATTCTTTTTCTACCATGGAAGATCATTTTCAAATGATCTTGTACATGTGCAAAGGGCGGCCAACACTCACTCATCCTCTTCTTGCACTCCCTGATACCTAGTCTGCTCAGAGTTTCCTCTTCTGAGGACATTAAGAACCAAAGCCATTTCCCATTTCTCAGAGCTATCTGTCAGAACAATAGTATCTTGCTCTCTCATATCTCACATGACTTAACTGCCAGTTTTCTCTTTTGATTCTAATCCTTGACTCTAATCTAACAGTCATTATTACCTATATTGACCCATAAAGCTGCAAAGGACCTAAAGTCCAACTGAAGCCATCCCTTTTCTCTACCAAACAATTGTTTAGTTGCTAAGTCATGTCTGACTCTTCTGTGGCCCCATAGACTATAGTCCACCAGGTTCCTCTGTCCATGGAATTTTCCAGGCAAGAACAGTGGAGTGTGCTGCCATTTTCTCCTCCCTAGATCTTCCTGACCCAGAGACCAAACCCAAGTCTCCTGCATTGGCAGGCGGATTCCTTACCACTGAGCCACCAGCGAAGCCCACCAAACAATTAATTCCCTCTAAACTATTCTATGTGAGTTAGCCTAGCAAGGTCTGTTTTAACACTTTTAGTGACAGAAAGCCCTCTACCTCTCGAATCAATCCATTCAATGATGATAACTTTTTAATTTTCCTTATGTTGAACCAAAATCTCTCTTACAAGTAGTTTCCACCCATAGGCTCTAATTTCACATTCTAGAAAAATACAGTTTATCTGTTCTATACTACAGCCCAATCAACATTTGAAGATTCCTGAGTTTCACTTTTCCACATTACACATTTCTAGTTCAGAAAGCACAATTTTAAGCCCCTTCTCTCAGGGACCTCCTCTGGACCGTGTATGGGCTTGTCAAAGTGATCTAACAACAAACATGTAAAGCACTTCCTTTTCCAACATTTGAGCTGCCAAATAATTACACTACAAATGATCCCTTTGTCCATATCCATCCATTACTATGTAAACATTATTAATTTAACTAGTAGTTCAGGAAAAGTAACTCTCAGCCTAAATCACAGTTTAAAGAAAATGGTACTAAGTAATTAACCTCTAATTAAAATAATTTATATTTTTAAAAATAAATAAAAACAAAAAAAAATTTTTTAATGGTACTAAAAGTCTTGAAAACAACCAGTTTTTTTTTTTTTTTTTTTAATCCTAGTCAATTACCAGGGAACACAATAAAGGAGGATCAGCAAGCATGAAACTCTTTTCTCTTTCCCACAAAACCAAACACATGTCTGGGGGAAAAAAACCCAACAATGGGAAGGTTAGCTAAAAAAGGGTTTTGCTTCCTGTCCTGAGAAAGTTGAGCCAATTAAAAGAAGGCAGTAATAGTGGGCGAAAAAATATTCTCTGTATCTTGCCAGAAGCAGGTACCTGAAGGATCAAATATTGTGCTCTTAAAACTTGACCAAAGTAAACTACAAAAAAGAAGTGGCAGATTTTTCCTGAGCTCTCCTCGCCTGGCAAGAACGTCCATCTGGGGAAATACACACGGAGAGCCCCAAGGGACCAGTCAGGGGCAGCAACTGGAAGAGGATTCTTCCCCAAGTCCTCAGTAGGTGCAGTCAGTGCAAGTACTGTCCTCAGAAGAACCTCTACCTTTGTCAGGTAGTCGGAGAGGAGGCAGGGTGGAGTAGGGACTGGAACCCTTGTACCCTTAGTGGCCTGGCACGAGCCGGAAGGTACAGCCGTCTACCTTCGGACGCAAAGCGATAGCCTAATGATCGTACTCCGAGAGGAGGTGATCTCTGGTACCCGAAGATATCCCGGGAGGGAGGGGGCTGGGGGTACGGACAGGGATCGGGATCTGACACTGGGAAAACCGTTCCCTGTAAAGTGACCGAAGAGGTCTCACAGGAACAGAGAAAGAGGAAGGGAAAGACCGTATTTTCACGTATTTGGGGGAAGATTGAGCCAGGACCTGTTCCCTTCTCCTGCGCCCTTATGACGAAGGTGGTGACAGCAACAGTGGGAGCAGGTGTCCCGGGCCCTCATTCAAACGAGCAGAGTCCCCCACTGTCCCGAGCTCTTCTCGGGCTGCCCCCACTCGCCCTTCAGGCAGCGGAATCCCATTCCCAACCCTGCCCCTCGGGCTTTCCCCTCTCCACTTCTCTTCCGCCCCCCAATCTCAAGGCCCCCCTCAGCCCGTCCAGACTGGCCCTCCTCACTCGCCACCTTGGATCGCTCTAGCTGCTGCCTTCCTCCGCAACATTCCCGTTCCAGTGCCCTGGCCCGGGCTCCCCTACGCCACCTCCCCCGGCCAGGCCCGGTGCCTCCCCCGGCGGCCAGGTCCGCCCTCTGCCTTCCTCACGCGGCGTCTCGCCCTCAGACCGGCGCCCTCCCTCCCTCGCTCCCGCCTCAGGCCGGCACCGCACTCACAGAACTCTGCGATGTACCAGGTCACCGCGTAGTTCTCCTCGCACCAGTCCAGCGTGGAGGTCGTTGGACCCCAGTAGCCCTCGCGGTCCCCGGCGGGAGCCATCGCGCGCGCCGCCGCCGCCCAAGCGCTCCACTGGCTGCGATCGGCTCCGCGGGCTCCCAGGCCGGCTCTGGCCCTGCTGGCGCGCCAGACCAGCGTCCCGCCCGCCCTCCGTCCCCGAGGGGCGGGGCCCGGCGCCGTCAGCGACCCGCCGGGCGAGAGACCCCGCCCACCGCGGCCGGCGCAGAGCCCAGCCGAGGGCCGGGGACCGCCCTGCCCCCTCCTTCCTCGGGAAGGGGTGTGACCTGGGCCGCCGGCCCCGCCTAGGCACGCCCTTGCTGTGGGTTAGGCGTTCCTGACACCCCCCAGGCAGTTTTCTATCTGAACCTCTGAGTTTCTGTAGGAGGGGCGGTTAATTTTATTGAGGCGGGGGTGGGATGAAGGCTGCAACCAAGCCCTGGCTTGATAAAACCTGTGCACGGATGCGCCTCAGTTTTTACTTGGTCACAGGCCTCCAGAGGAGCCCAGAAACCGAATACTCCAGCCCCGCCGGGGACTCCCAGGAAACAAACAATAATTTTCTGATAAAGGTATAAGTGTCGGTTCAGTCGCTCAGTCGTGTCCGACTCTTTGCGACCCCATGGACTGTCGCCCGCCAGATTCCTCTGTCCATGGGATTTCCCAGGCTAGAATACTGGAGTGGGTTTCCATTTCCTCCTCCAGGGTATCTTCCCCACCCAGAAATCAAACCCAGGTCTGTTGCATCTCAGGCAGATTCTTTACCATTTGAGCCACTGCAGAACAACAAATCCAGATCCCAGAAAAAAGAAGGGGGAGAGGGCATTTTGAGAGCCTAAAACAACAGTGCAGCCACAACGCTAAAGCCTGCTTCCGTTTGGGCTTCCAAGCCGGGAAGTTTCCACCGTCTCAGTTCAGTTCAGTTGCTCAGTCGTGTCCGACTCTTTGTGACCCCATGAATTGCAGCACGCCAGGCCTCCCTGTCCACCACCAACTCCTGGAGTTCACTCAGACTCACATCCAGCGAGTCAGTGATGCCATCCAGCCATCTCATCCTCTGTTGTCCCCTTCTCCTCCTGCTCCCAATNGTAATGTGTCATAAGATTGTAATACGAGAAAAAGAGCACGTTACAAAAACGATCTGTGTAAATAAAAGCCCATTCTTAGCGTGTGGGTGGCGGGGGGAAAAGGCAGATACAAGTATCTGTGTAAAGTGGGATTAGAAATGATTTTTATTACTGACTATATTTTCTAAATGTTCCACTATGTTCCCTGGTAGCTCGATGGCAAAGAATCTGCCTGCAATCCAGGAGACCTGGGTTCAATCCCTGGGTCAGGAAGATCCCCTGGAGAAAGAAGGAAATGGCAACCCACTCCAGTATTCTTGCCTGGAGAATTCTGTGGACAGAGGAGCGTGGAGGGCTACACCCCATGGAGGTAGCAAAGAGGTGGACACGACTGAACAATTAACACACGTTTTGATTGGTTTAAAAAACTGGTGTAGGGGAGGAAAAATAAATTTTCTTCTATCCTTCTAGGTTCTTGGCTGAGAACCCCACAATAAAAAGGCAGATTAATGGAGTAAAAACAAATTTTTGCAAACATATAGGACTCAAAGGCAGTTAGGCAATTGAGGTTTATCTACCATCCTGAGGTAAGGAAAGGGACAGGAATCTGGGTCTTCAAGGAAGTGGTGGTGGGGGCAGGTAGAAGCAATTCACAGAAAGGTAAGGAGAGCAATATTTAACAAACAAATGCTTGCTTTACCATGCAGATATGTCTTGTAGATGAAATACTTGTCTCTGATAATAGCTCTCTTCTTAGTACATGCCCCCTTTCTAAAGTGTTTTATGCAGGTAAAGGAGAGGTAAAAAGCTTTTCTTAAGTGCTGGGTCTTGATTGCCTTCAGTTTAAAATAACCTATAGCTAAAATGCCACCAGGGAAGCCCCCAGAAGTACTTTTTATGATCAAAACTAAAGAAACATTTGCAATGAATGAGGTGCTTGATTCTGAGTTTCTAAGAAACTTGGGAGATTCTTTAGGCTGGGGAAGAACTCTGAGCTTCAAAATCAAACAAGGTTTTGAACCATAGTTCTGCAACCAGTGCAGTCTTGGGCAGATCACCAAGGCTTCATAATCCTTGGTTTTTTCATCTTTGAAATGGAGTAACTACCCATCCAACATTTTATCAAGATTAGATGAGATCACGTGTATAAAGCACTTAGTGCCATTGCATACATATAAATGCCTAGTGTGCCAACCTCAGTCATTATACTCATTATTTCTGGTGTGTGGTACATGAACTGGCACTTAGATAAAGTCTTCAGAAATGGACTGATGCAGGGAACAATTTCTGAGATGAAAAGCAGCTACAAAAAAAATCCCCTGAAGGTGATGTGGGCTTCAAGGAACCACAAACTCTGTAGCTTGGTAGCTGGTGGGTGGGGTGAAGTATTCATTATAGGAGGAGGAATGCTAAGACTGTGCACTGTCGCAAAACCACAGTGCATAAAGCCGTGGGCAAACCCAAACGTGTATGCTCTCAAAAGTCTCAAAAGGCAACCAACCAACCAGAGGAACACAAAGAGCTGGACCTAAGGGTGAGGAAGTCAATACGCACTTGTCCTTTGTGTTGAACTCAGTGTCCCCATCTTCTGTGGGTGAGCAGGCCCCTGCATGCACATACTAAAGACCTCAGAACCTGGAGTATTGGCTTACTTGTCACAGAGATTGGGGGAAGGGCCAGGTAAGGAACTAAGGTTTACTGAGCCTGACTACATGTAAGCCAATTTATACATACTTTTTTTCACTGAATCCTTGTAATTTTGTGAGGTAGGTGCTACTGCCCCATTTGCAGATGATGCAGTCAGAATTAGGGAGGTTGGTGACTTGATTAAGATTACACAGTTACTAAATGATGGAAAAGTGAAAATGGCCTCAGTCATGTCCAGCTCTTTGTGACCTCACCGACCGTAAGTCCATGGAATTCTCCAGTCAGAATACTGGAGTGAGTAGCTGTTCCCTCCTCCAGGGGATCTTCCCAACCCAGGTATCCAACCCAGATCTCCTGCACTGCAGGCAGATTCTTTACCAGCTGAGCCACCAAGGGAACTCAAACTCAAACTTGAAGGCTGTCCTACCCCACGCTGGCATCTTTTCCATCACACCTCTCCATCATGTCAACTTCCCATTGCCTCGACGAAGGTTTCATAGCTAAGATGGCTAAATATAGTGGAAAGGCAAGGGCTCTCAAGTTAGAAAAGCTGGATTCAATTCTGGAGACTTTCTGTGTGGACCAGGTAGAGTCATTTGATATTTCTTAACTTTGGTTTTCTTATCTGCAAAATGGAGATCATGAAACCTATAGCACTGAATGGCTGAACAGATCAAATGGGGCTGACAGGGCTGCTTAAACTTGAAAGAGTTGTGGGAATGTTAGTGCTTTTGGTTAGAGGCTGGAATTTTAGGATGGGCTTTCTAGGTGGCTCAGCTGGTAAAGGATCCACCTGCCAAGCAGGAGATGTGAGTTTGATCCCTGGATCAGGAAGATCCCTTGGAGAAGGAAATGGCAACCCACTCCAGGATTCTTGCCTGGGAAATCCCATGGGCAGAGGAACCTGGTTGGATATAGTCCATGGGGTTGCAAAAGAGTCAGGCCTTAGCAACTAACTAACAACAAAGAATTTGAGGATATCTCAGAGGAGACTGTTCCCAGCAAGGCAGGGTTGATACAGATGCAGGGTAGGAACTTCTGCTTGAGCCTGGAAAGATGAGATGAAGAGAATGGCTCAACTCACCCAGAGCAGGAGGGCTTTGCACAGCATTTGGTACTTTAAAATGGGTCGGTAAACATTAACTGAAATTAATCCAGGCAGTGCACAGGAAGTGCTTTGAGTGAAAATCAATCCTTTCATTAAATATTTGTTACTCACTCTGTACAAGGTCCAGAGAAGATAAAGGAGAATAAAACAGGTCCTTAGTAACATGAAATGAAGTCTTTCAGTCATGTCCGACTCTTTGTGACCCCATGGACTGTAGCCTACCAGGCTCCTCCGCCCATGGGATTTTCCAGGCAAGAGGACTGCAGTGGGTTGCCATTTCCTTCTCCAGGGGGTCTTTCCGACCCAGGGATCGAACCTGGGTCTCCCACATTGTAGGCAGACTCTTTACCGTCTGAGCCACCAGGGAACCCCTAGCAACATGAAATAGAAGGTGCTAAATAAACATCACTCAGAGAAATCCTCCGGAAGTGCTGTGGAAATAGACATGAAAGACCCAGGCCCTTACTCAAAGAGCTCCATCTGATAAATGAATCTGCTGCATCCTAGACAGAGCATTCAGGGTTCTCAGAGTAGGGCAGAGGTGCAGGTGGTCAGAGGGGAGGGGAGATGCCTGCCTGGGGGCAAGAGGCAGAGAGATAGGGAAGGTGGGAAGAGCAGGTGGGAAATAAGGTCCTTGGCTCTTGTTTCTAATTCAGGGGATGGTCAGCATCAGTTTGAAACCTGGACAGTAGTGGGGAGGACAGGAAGGGGACAAGGAGGAATGAGGTTGGGAGGGAAGGACTGATTGGATGCTGTGAAGAAGGGGTTGGGGACAAGGGGAGGGGGCAGGAAGTAGAAGCTGACCAGAGAGGAGCTCTTTGCTAAGGAAATGGGAGGTTTGGTTTCTCTCTCAGAGACTGGAGGTTCACCATGTAAAAGCCTCGCACCTCTTATTAGAGCCCAGTCGTTTACATTTTCTGAACCTCAATGACTTTATAAAATGAGGCTAATTATGCATGCCTTATAAGATTGTTGTAAAGAATGAACTCCATCAATTCCACAGCATACGTGCCCTAGGAGACACACCCAAGAGTGTTCCTAGCAGCACTGTGTGTATTGGAAAAACACTGGAACCACCTTAACTATCCTTCGATTCACTGGATACATACATTATAATGTATTCATGAAACAGAATGCAACATAGCCAAGAAAATGATGAATTAGAACTCTATGGATCAATAAGTATGAATCTCAGGAACATAATGTTGGATAAAAAAAGTCACAGGAAAACATACACACCCTAATTCCTTTTATATAAAGTTAAAAAAACACACACACACAAAACTGAAAAAAACCTCTTAAAAATAAAATTATGTAGTTAGTTGTAAAGAAAAGCATGGGAGAAAGGCAGAACATTCGGGAATGTGATTATCTCTGGATGAGAAGCAAGGTGATGGGATGAGGCACTCAGGGGGTTTCCAAGGTAGTGGTAATGTTCATTTTTTTATATAAAAATTGTTTTTGGTAGCATTCATTTTTAAAAACTGATTTTGAGTGCAGAAGTTTTGTTGTATCATTTTTGAATACCTTTCACATATTTTATAAGTATTTTTTTTCCTTAATATTAATACAAACAAAAAGTCTATCCCACCTAATACTAACTGATATAAAATTATATAATAGTTTTAAAAAGAAGCCAGGAAATTTAGAGAATTAACTTTGAATGACCCAGCTTTTGATGAATTAATTTGTTGGCTTGTTAGCCATGTGGCAGCGAGATGGTTTGGTGATTTGTGATCTGCTTGTAAAATTGACCTGAAGTCTGGTGTTGCCTAAGATTGGGACTATCAGCAGGAAGTAAGGCATGGGCCAGCTGGAGGGGGCGGCCCCTAATCCTCCTAGAGGAAGAGGGGAGCTTTGTTGGAGTCCGTGGCTGAGTCCTGATAATGAGCAAGTGCTAACCAGTTCTCCCCCTTAACAGCTCTCAGGTGTGCCCCCTTCTCCTCACCCCGACAGCCACCCCCAGGACCAACGGTGTGGGCCTCCTGATGGGTCCCTTGGTATCTACTCTGATCCCCTTCAGTGCTCCAAAG
This sequence comes from Neotragus pygmaeus, assembly GCA_006410875.1. Taxonomy (NCBI): domain Eukaryota; kingdom Metazoa; phylum Chordata; class Mammalia; order Artiodactyla; family Bovidae; genus Neotragus; species Neotragus pygmaeus. The sequence continues at coordinate 956,270 of SJYV01051075.1, forward strand.
CAGATCCAGAGAGAAATGTTTCATATATAGATCTGATCTCTTTGCCCTGTTAGACACCCTGGCTCCGTTGGCTCACAGGATAATAATCACAATGATTAAAGTTGTTGAGACAATTAAAGGAGTTAGTGCATGTAGCCCTGGACTGTAGCCTCCCAGGCTTCTCTGTCCATAGCATTTCTCAGGCAGGAGTACTGAGTGGGTTGCCATTTCCTTCTCCAGCAAAACCTGCCCAACCCTGGGATCTAACCCACTTCTCCTGAGTTGGCAGGCGAACTCTTTAACACCGAGCCACCAGAGCTGTTATTATACTTAAAAGGCTGTGCCCCTCCCCCGATCTCCACCTTGCATGGCCTCTCCAGGTTCACCTTGGGATCTTGTAAATAATCTCCAAGTACTTCCCACCTGTCTTCTCAGTTCCTGAAGTGCACCAGACTCCTTCTTCCTTTAGGAACCTGTTCTTTGGGTCTTAGGCGCATGTTCTTGTTCTGGGAACTGTCTCAGAGCCCACTACGTTTACCCTAGACAAGCCACTTTTCCTGGGCAGGAACCAACTAATTTCTCTTTCCCCAGTGCCAAGCACAAAGCGGGTACTGGCAAGCTTTGTTAAAGAGAAGGTGGCACACTGAGGGTCTGAACAGTTGACAGCAGGGCCAGCACTGACTGACTTCCTGCCACTCTGATGCTGACAAAGCTGCATGTCGCATGCACTGGGCGGTCAGCAGCCTGGAGGATCTCTTCATTAGCCCAGCATCTGGGGGGACTTCAGGGGGTTTCCTGAGGACTTTCCCACTGAGAACCACTCGCTCAAAGCCTGAGCAGGAGCCCCAGGATAACCAAAGCTGAAGCATCTCTTGCTGTTAACCAGCAGGATCTTGGATTCTGAAATATGATGCAAGAGGCTCTGGCAGCCTTGGGTCGGCCCTTCACGCTTGTCCGGCCCTATTTCTCACTTGACTTCTCCCCTGCACTCAGCACAGCTTATTTACAGGGCTCCCACGTGTGAGCACGGGAGGAGGGGCACTCAGTGATGACAGCCAGCAGCAGCCCAGGCCTTGGGGAGTCTGGGCTAGGAAACGAGGAAGGTATGTACACAGTTCATGTCAACAGTGGTGACTGAAACCTCGGGAATCTGGCCAGGGCAGCGACTGCCTAGAGGGGGTTTCTGGTGCTCAGTGAGTGCCCAACATTGTGGGGTGGATGTACGGCTAGTATGGGGGTGTTCATTCAGTCAGCCATCTCCTCCCTCACAGAGAAGGCTTTCGTCAGCACTGGGTTTTGAGGCATGGGCAGCTGTTTTTCAGATGTTGGGGGATCATTTGAAGAAGAGGGAATAGCATAGGTCAAGACACACAGACCTGAAATGACATAGGATTGCGGTGGTATTATAGTAGTTCTGGAGTAGAGCAAGGAAGTGTAGACGTTTCGGAGGAACAGGCGTGGGAGCAGAAGATTAGGCTGAAGAGAAAGGTGACTGAGGCTTTGTCCTGTGTCACTGGGGGAGCTAAAGCAAGATTTTTACCACGGGAAAGGCGTGATGAAATTGCTGTTTGCAAAAGGTTACTCTGATAGTCTGTGCAAGGATTAGAAGGCAAGAGGAGAGACTTCTAGAGCCTATTGTAACAATCCAAGTGAAAGATGGTGTGGTCTGACTGAAGGCCAGCAGCAGGACTGAAGAACAAGAGACCGATTCAAGACATCCTTTCTCATCAGAATGGTAAGGGCAGGTGGCTCCTCTATTAAATATGCATTATACTCTGGCTGTGTTCAGGAAAACATGTACGTGTGAGAGGGGAGAGATGCAGAGATGAGGAAGACACTTCCCTCCCCTTACAAAGGGGAGGCCAACCCACATTAATCCATCACATTGACTGAGGGCCCACTTGGTCCAGGACCAGAAATATACACAATACACCGTCTGCAGTGGCAAGTGGGTGAGGAGCCAGACTCTGAAGCCCTGTGGGAACTTAGGTGCCAGAGGGTCACTTCTAGCTCATGCAGATGTGTGGGGTCAGGTGAAGAGGAGGCCGTAGAGTAGGACCTTGAGACATGGGGCTTTGATGCTTTGGGAGGCCACTCTGGGTAGAGGGCACAACGTGAGCAAAGCGCAGTGATGCTGAGGTCCAAGGATGATTCAGTCTGGTGTGTGTGTGTGTGTGTGTGTGTGTGTGTGTAGCCTCAGGGAAAGAGACAGGACATGGCAAAGCCAGCCGGGGGTGGCCCATGGTGAGCCCTAAACACCCACCTAAGGAGCAGGGTGGGTGGAGCAACTCTGGAGGCCACAGAGGCTTCTGTGCAAGACTAGGGACATGGTCTGTGCTTTAGAAAGAAGGACAAATCTGGGGCTTCCCTGGTGGCTCAGTGGAGAAAAATCCACCTGCCAATGTAGGAGGCGTGAGTTTGATCCCTGGTCTGGGAAGATCCCACACACTGCAGAGCTACTAAGTCCATGTGCCACAACCACTGAGCCTGTGCTCTAGAGCTATGAACTGCACCTACTGAGCCCACATGCCCTCGAGCCCGTGCTCTGCACCAAGAGGAGCCACCGCAATGAGGAGCCCGTGCCCCACAAGTAGGGAGTAGTCCCCACTCGCAGCAACTAGAGAAAAGCCCTCGCAGCAATGAAGACCCAGAACAGCCAAAAATAAACAAATTGATAAAAGTGTAAGATGACAAATTCGGTACCATGTTCACTAAGCTGGAAGGACAAGCCCTTCCCTGAATGGGGAGATCGGTAGGCGGTTGTTGGCATAGCCACCGTGAGGTTCTCTGGACCAGATTTCTGGCAGAAATAGTGAAACTGAGGGGACAGATGTGTGAAGGAGGCAAAGGCAGCCTACTCAGGATTCCACAAGTATTAACTGTCTTCTTACTGCTTATTCTCAGTTCACAAGGCCAGACTTTGTGCTAGGCGTGAGGGTGTGGGCAGTTATTCAAGCACAGTTAACAAGGAACCCATGACTGGCGAGCTCACAGGCCAAGGGGAGAGAAGAGAGAAGGGAAACACTCATTGTCTTGCAATTAGGAGCCAGGTGCTGTGCCAGGAACTTGATATACGTAATCTCAAAATGATAACAGAAGTAAGATTGTCTCCATTTTTTTTCCAGATGTGGAAACAGATTCTGAAATGTGAAGTGACTTGTCCCAGGTTGCAGAAGCAAATTAGGGGAAACTTCCAAAGACAGCACCTTGTCTCCCATACTGGGAGCCTCCACTGAAGCCACCCAGGCCTCTCTGGGGGTACATGTCCCTCATTGCATATGGAGAAAACAGCGATGATATAGATGACAAATAGCTGAGAGGGACCAAGAATTGTTTCTCACGTATATCAACTAATTTAATACTTGCAATAGTGCTGTGAGCTGGATACTATTATTATCCTCTTGAGACAGACAAGGATTCTTGAAACTCAAAGAGGTTAATGATTTATCCAAGGTCAAACCACTGGTCAATGGGAGAGAGGATGTGAACCTAGGGGGTCCAGTTCAGAGCCCATGCTCTTAATCAATGTGTTATCCATAAGTAATAACCAGCTAGATTCTCCAATGTAGACATAAATTAAATTACCTAGTGTGCTTATTTTCAGATTTTATTTATTATTTTATTTATTTATTTATTTTTGACTGCACCGGGTCTTCGTTACTGCAGAGGCTTCCTCTCGTTTCGGTGAGCGGGGGCTCCTCTTTGTTGTGGTGCCTGGGCTTCTTCTCGCGGTAACTTGTCCCGTTGAAAGCACAGGCTCTAGGAGCTCAGGCTTCAGTAGTCGCAGCACTCAGGTTCAGCAGTTGTGACACAAGGTCTCAGCAGTGTGGCTCGCAGGCCCTAGAGCAAGAGCCTCAGTAGTTGTGGCACAGGGCTTAGTTGCTCTGAGGTATATGGAATCCTCCCCGACTGGGGACTGAACCCCTGCATTGACTAGCAGATTCCCATCCACGGTACCACCAGGAAAGCCCATTTGCAGATTTTATATTTCCACATGTTTATTTATTCATTCAAAGAGCCTATGCGAAGAGCCAACTCATTGGGAAAGACCCTGATGCTGGGAAAGATTGAACGCAGGAGGAGAAGGGATGAGGATGAGATGATTGGATGGCATCACCAACTCAATGGACATGAGTTTGAACAAACTCCAGGCGACAGTGAAGGACAGGGAAGCCTGGCGTGCTGTAGTCCATATCAGGCTTTGCAGTGAGAAGCACTGAGGTAGGGCCAAGAGAGACTCCCTGAGGAACAGAAAGGAAGCCAGTGGGGCTGGGTTAGATTAATGATAGGGAAGGTGGCAGAAAATGACATGGGAGGGTGATGGGATCATATGGGGCCAGGGCATGGAGTTTAGACATCTAGAGAAAGTAAGGTAAGCCAGGGCATGGAGTTTAGACATCTAGAGAAAGTAAGGTAAGCAGGGTGGTGATATTTAGCCTTAGGGATGACAGGAATGGTAGACTCATTCTGTTGGTAACCATTCATTTGCAACCACACCAGGGTTTGCAAAGAGTAGGACATGACTGAGTAGCTGAACAACAACAACAATTTATTCATTCAGCAGTTATTGGGTGCCTTTTGTGTGTCAGGTCCTCTATCCAGTACACCAAGGAAATCCAAGGATATTTAAGGCCAGGGCCTGCTCTCAGTGCTGGCAGAGAGACAAGTGAACAGGTACAGTGAGGAACAGGGAAGATGTCAGATGGGTTGGGCAGAGGTAAGACACTATCTAAAGTAAGGTGTACCAGGTTCATTCTGCCTGCTTTGTAGACAATCAGCCCTAGGAGGGTAAAGATGAGAGTCAGAAGACAGTGAAGACTGGTGCAACCGATCAGGAGAAAGCACATCGGTGGCCTGGGCCAGGATGGTGGCTGGGCGGTTGTGTTACAGGCTGGGTGTCAGTGCCCTGGCTGAGAGCTCTGCTTGAATGAGGTCTCCCACCAGCTCCTGACTCCGCCACTGAGGACCCTGGTGATCTCTGGACAGGTCTCTCCCTCTGGACCAATGGGAGGTAAGGTGCCTGGGTCAGAATGACGCTACGATTCCTGCCATTCCTAGGGCTAAACATCACCACCCTGCTTACCTTACTTTCTCTAGACGTCTAAACTCCATGCCCTGGCCCCATATGATCCCATCACCCTCCCATGTCATTTTCTGCCACTTTCCCTATCATTAATCTAACCCAGCCCCACCGGCTTCTTTTCTGTTCCTCAGGGAGTCTCGTTTGGCCCTACTTCAGTGCTTCTCACCTGCTGTCCCTCAGCCCAGGAAGCACTTTCTCTAGATCATTATCCGGCTAGGTTTTTCGCAACCTGATCTCAGCTCAAAGTTCATCTCCTCAAAGAGGCTATTTCCATCTTAACTTAGATGGAACCCCAGTTTACCATATCAATTCTCCTAGATTACATTTCTCCTAGAACTTAGTACAAACCAAAATCATCTTCCTTAATTGTTTTAAACTTTGTCATCTGTCTTCTCAATACAAAATCGGTTCCCTGAGAACAGAGACCTAGTCTGTCTTTTCTCATTATGATCTATCCAGTGCTTAGAACAGCACATATTTGGCACAAAGTAAACAATTGCTAAGTATTTGTTGAATAACTGAGTGAATGAATGAATGAGCCATCTTTCAGCTTTCTGTAACGTATATTCTAAAACAAGATATTATCCATTTCTTGAATCAGAAAAGTTTTTTTTAATTACTCTTGCCTGGAAAATCCCATGGACAGAGGAGCCTGGTAAGCTGCAATCCATGGGGTCTCAAAGAGTCAGACACCACTGAGTGACTTCACTTTCACTTTTTAATTAAAAAAATTAAAAGTCTGGATTTAAAGAAGGAAGTGAATATGCATTCTCCTGAATTGTTTTTTTTTAATCATGGTGTCATAGACTGTTCAAATTGGGTGGAAACTATCTTGATCTTTAGAGTCAGGCAGTGAAAGTGAATGCATTAGTTGCTAGCTGTGTCTGACACTCTGAGACCCCATGGACTGTGGCCCACCAGGCTCCTCTGTCCATGGGATTCTCCAGGCAAGAATACTGGGGTGGTTTGCCATATCCTCCTCCAAAGGATCTTCCTGGCCCAGGTATTGAACCCAAGTCTCCTGCACGGGCAGGCAGATTCTTTACTATCTGAGCCACCAGGGGAGTCCAGGAAGACCTGGGTTCAAATGCCAGATCTGTTGTTTGCTAGCACACACGTCAGTCTCCTGAGCCTCAGTCTCCCCAGCTATAAAATGGGGGTAATAATGCCTACCTGAGAGGGGGCATTCAATTAGACATTAGATATAAAGTGCTGAGGACATAGCTGGTGCTCAGGAAGTTGTTAATTCCTCCTACCTCCACAGGGACCCTGTGGGCACAAGCCCGTCTCACTCTCCAGGATGTGACCTCCAAGGGCAGCCTTATCTTCAATATCTCCTCTGTGCAGCTGTGCAGGTCCTAAAGACTTGTATATATTTTGCAATAGTGGAACCTCATTCCACAGAGGAGGAAACTGTAGCCCAGGGAGGCAGAGTGACTGTCACACAGGGTGTGAATGGCAGAGAGTGGCTGAGAGCCCGTCTTAACTTAGAGCCCAGTGCTTTTTTATTCCCCCCTTCCTCCATTCTCTGCTGCTCTGGTTTTATTCATTGTTCACATGCAACATTCTGGGGCCTGTCCCAGGTTTTGTATGCATCCACATAGCTCTCTGCAGCTCAGGGGGCTATTTAGGTTCAGAGGAAGCCTGTGCGAGAGCTGGTGATCAAAATGAAAATACTTCACAAGCTTTATAAAAAGTGTTCCAACAGGATTGCAATGGTAAACTCTGAAATAAATTCTCAGTGACCATAAGCACAGGCAGAGTCACACAGGAATGTTCATCAGCCCTCAGCTGTGCTTCTCTGTCATTCTGCTCAATTCATAATGCTTCCTGATCACCCCATAGGCTGGCCTCATGCTGAGCCCTGGGCTCTGGAAGACCAATGACATCAGATTAAGGGGTGGGAACAGGCGTGGACATAGGCACTGACCTCATGATGTATTCTGAGCAGAGACAGAAAAATACAGGAAGCTGGAGGAGCGCAGAGGAGTCCCTAGACCAACTTGGTAGATAGGAAGGGCTTCCTGGAGGAGGTGACATCTCAGTTTCACTTTTTTCTCTGTGAAGAATATTCTCTTGCCCTGGTAACATGGCTTTCCTCAAACCTGGAAAATGTATGGCTGAGGAGAAATGAACTACCCCTGAAACACTTTAGTTTTTACTTCTTGGAGGTGTAGGTAATTCTGATTTGCTGATTGGATCCTGATGTGGACATTTTTGTCATAATGCCATATATATATGATCCTGAAACAAAACAAAGCAAAACATAATTCTTTTGCACAGTCACATGGTATAAACACGATAGGATTTAACAAACAAGTTTGGGGCAGATCATTCAAATCTATGGATCTTTATAAGCGGAGCACTAACAAAAACAGCACTGGTCCCAATAAAACATGAGCAGGGCTAAACCACCACGGGCATTCGCACCCAGCCTCACGGTCGCTTTGGGCTTCCCTGCTCAGACGATATGGTAAAGAACCTGTGCGCCAATGCAGGAGACGTGAGAGACATGGGTTTGATCCCTGGGTCAGGAAGATCTGCTGGAGAAAGAAATGGGAAACCACTCCAGTATTCTTGCCTGGGAAATCCCTTGGATGGTGGGGCCTGGAGGTCTACAGTCTGTAGGGTCACAAAGAGTTGGACACGACTGAGCGACTGACACATTTTTCATGGTCACTTCATCCTAGCAGCCTTGCACCTCAGGTTTTGTGTCCACCCCCCCCGCCCCCCAGACGTAGGATCTTTACGGCATTTGCCTCTGACAGAGACCAGGATCACCAGAGTGAAAAATCTAAGGTTTTGATTTTTTTCAAAAGAAATACTATTTTTTTCCTTAGATACCACAGGAAGTATCAGCACTCTCCACTTCCCCAGAGAGTCTCACGTTGGAAAGGATGGTATTTCCCGAAGCCATTAAACCGGTGGTAATGTGCACCAGAACAAAGCCCTTCTGCAGGGCTTTCCGCATTTTTGTAAGGTCTTCACAAAATGTTACAGCTTCCTCTTTAGTGGTGAGAAGGCCTGCTCCTAACTGCTTCAAAAGAAGCATGTGCTGGAATATACTGCATAGGAATCAGTGTAACTTCCACATAGTATGGACAGTGTTTCCCGCCGTTATCAATCATGTTTACGGGTGTGCGCTCTTCCTATAAAAGAAACACATTTCAGCAAACAGACTATTTTTTTGTTTTGTTTTATTTCTGCCACACTGACATTCAGGATCTTGGTTCCTCGACCAGAGATTGAACCCGTGCTCCCTGTATTGAAAGTGCGAAGTCTTAACCACTGGACCACCAGGGAAGGCCCTAAGAACAGACTGTTTTGAATCTTCCTTGAGGGATGACATTTAAAGTGGTTTCTTCTTCAGGAAGTTGTCAAAGACCCTCTGGCCTCTGAGCCCACTCATCCTTTACAATACCTGCGACCCTTTATAACATACACTGTTTTCTTTAAAAGTCACAACAGTTTCGTGGATTGACACGTAGGTGGCACACAGCACTCCCACCGCTCCCTCTCAGTGGGAAGAGCGATGGAATTATGCACTGCTGAGGGCCCGCAGGCTACAAGCCTTGTGCCAGACACCTGCCATATGCCACCTTATTTCGTCCTCGCAGCAGCCCAGTGAGGCCAAGGAGAGTTTACTTCCAAGACAGTCCGATGTCATCTTCACTTTCCAGGGGAAGAACCTGGAGCCTGGGTATGTTAAGGCCATCCATCTGAGAAGTGACAAGGCAGAATGGGAACGAGGGCTTGTATGAAGATAACCCCTGTGGTCTTTCCCTACCATCTCAGGGAGCCAAACTAGCCACTGGCAGCAAAATGGATGAGGTGATCCCCACTGCAGGTCTGATCCCTGGGTCTGGAAGATCCCCCGGAGGAAGAAATCTGCCATTTCCACTATTCTTGCCTGAAAAATCTCATGGAAGAGGAGCCCATGGGCTGCAGTCCATAGAGTTGCAGAGCTGGACATGACTGAGCACACACACATACATACCTATCCCCGCTGCAGAGCAGCTCTTGAAAGCCTGAGTGCCTCCCAGGCTGAGAGCAGGAAGCTCCCATCTCAGCAGGACTGTGTGAATATCGACTATTTAAGTGAGCATTTCTTAGAAGCCGGGCACTGTGCCAAATGCCTTGCAATATAATTTCCCTAAGCCCTGTGAACTAAGGATTTCTAAAACCCAATTCTCAAGTGAGCAACTTGAAGCCAGGAGTTAATCAATTTGCCCCAAAGGCTTGTTGAGGAAGGGGCTGGGATCTGAATCCATATTCCACTGGCTACGTGTGAATCTAAGTGCTGATGGAGTCAGTGGAGCCTCACAGGGCTGAGAGAGCTTCCTGTTTGTCTGGAAGAATCTCTGGAGGCACCAACGACCATAGGCAAGACAACCTACATGGGACAAGCTGAGAGATAAAATCCCCACCTTGAAGATACAGGAAAGCTGAGACTTTGATGGAAAAAGGTTGCATTGGAGAGGGGACAGTTTTGTTCCTCTCTATCCCCACCTGTACAGACACTCATGTGAGAAGAGTAAAAAGGAGCTTCTTTCTTTCTTAAACCAACTGAGGGAAGCTTCCAGGGGACCACCCAGAGAATGTTTTTGTGTGTGTGTCTTAACATTTCATGGGTGTAGAACTAGTCCCTGAACCACACCTGAACATGTATATCGGTGACAGCCTTGGCTAGAGCGCCCACTGGTGGCCGAGTCATGACATGGCATGCTTTGGGATGCCTGGGGGTTTCTCACAACCAGGTGTGTCTCCATGGAGAGGAGCGGGGTTAAGAGGACACTCTAGAAGGGCAAGTGACCCCTAGAGGGCCTGAATGGCAGCTGAACTGAGGGAAAATACATAGATTTCAGGCAAAAAAGGCAAAACCATGTCAAGGTGCCAAAGGTGGGAGATCCCTAGGGATGGGGAAGGCCATGAGGCACTCAGGCACCCTTCCACAAGGCAAATGCCAGTGATCACACAGCTACCTTCAAGAAGAGTCCAGTGTTATGTCTGCACCTGTAAATTCAGACTTCGGCTGTTCTGATCTCAACTCCCCTCCACTTCCACCTAAGGGGGGTTTGGAATGTGTGGGGGAGGGTTGGGGTGAACAGCAGCTAGAACAGCTGGGTGTGGAGATACCCAGCCCACCAAGGGCACCGACTTAGAGACCACTGGACTCAATCATTTCCTTCTGAAGCCAAAGGGATAATCATTCAAGCTAGTTCATTTCCTTGTAGTGATGAAATATTCCACATCTGGAATAAATCTCTGTTTTCTTTTTTAGTATCCCTTTAAACACTGCCACTCCTTTGCCCTGGAATAGGAGTGGGAAGTGTCTGCTGCCTTTTTTAGAGGGGCTGCACTGCAGCATGTGGGATCTAAGTTCCCCGACCAGGGATCCAGGGATCGAACCTGTGCCCCCTGCAGTGGATGTACTTGGTCTTAACCACTGGACCACCAGGGAAGTCCCACTTGTTACTTTTTAAAAAATAATAATTATTATTTTTGTGCCTGTTCTTTTAAATTGACATCTGACTGTGGCCGCTCAGTTCCATCTCTTACCCTCTGTAAGCAAAGAGGTTTCTGAAGGAAGAGGCCTGCTCTGGACAGGAATTCCACATGCCGTAGATGGGAGGAGTTCCACGATATGGTGCAACCCAGTACGGAGCTGCTACTTTGTACCAGGAACTTCGTCAGTGCTTCCGGGGAGCTGACTGAGGATCGTTGTATGTGTGAAAACATGGAGGGACTTCTCTGGTGGTCCAGTGGCTAAGACTCTGTGTTCCCAATGCTGGGAACCTGGTTCAATCCCTGGTTGGAGAACTAGATCCCACATGCTCCAACTAAGACCTGGCGAAGCCAAATAAACATAAATAAATAATTTTTTTTCTAAGACATGAAGGAAAATGTCTGTCCCCCAGGGAGACTGTGCCAAGCTAACCAAGCCCAAGAGAGACCCCAAAACAATCATCACTAACTTTGGATTGAGTGGCACGCATTTTATTCTTATTACAAGAAGATAGATATTATTTTTCCTTTTCATATATGTATTCAGTTATTAACAGACATTTTATTATGAACAAGGCACTGTGCTCCATTCTGTGTATAACTCCCAGATTTAATCAGAACCTTTAGGGAAAGCAAGAAACATCACTTCACTAAATGTACATACAAATTTTCAGACACATCACGAATTAAAAAAACAATCCAAGGAGAATAAGGCATGTCTTGGAGGTGAGGAGCTACAGCAGGACTCTTGGACGGGACTGCTTTGGGTCATCCTGACTCTCACCAGGCCTCTCTCCACAGCCTGCACCTGGTTCCCCGACCCTGGCCTGAATCCAGCTCCAATGCTGCCAGGAACCCTGGGACACACTCAGGACCCTGCCAAGGCCCTACGACGCCATCTGGGTGAACCCTGGATGACAGAACAGGGCAGGGCCGTGTTTCCAGATGGCTCCTAGGAACAGCTTGGTTTCTGAAAACAGCCGATCAGCCCTAACTGACACATCAGGCTGGGAGAGCAGGGTATGCAAAGGATTGAATGGGACTAAAAGATTCAAGATGAACAACAATGAAATACAGTGAATTTCTTAAAAATACTTCCCAGGGGGCACTGGCAGTAAAGAACACACCCGCCAAAGCAGGAGATGTAAAACCTGTGGGCTTGATCCCTGGGTTGGGAAGATCTCCTGGAAGAGGACATGGCGACTCACTTCAGTATTATTGCCTGGAGAATCTCATGGACAGAGGAGCCTGGCGGGCTACAGTCCATAAGGTTGTAAAGAGTCAGGCACAGCTTAAGTGACTTAGCACATTATTACATAATAAGCTTTTCCTTGTTTAAAATTTGAAAACTACAGAGGAGGCAAAAGAAAAATAGCTATCATGACCCAGAGATAAGTACTTTCATCATTTTGGTGTGTAGTGTAGAAAAGTGACCCACCTTCCCCCGGCTTGCCTGCTGCCCTCAACACACACACATCACATTCACATATATCACACTCACATATCCACCCTCTCACACACCTCCACAACACACACATGCATGCACGTCACACGTACATACTCACTGCACATACATCAGGAAGAGAACTAAAGCATTTGATAAAAATCCTTATTAGAATGGTCAATCTGGGGGCTTCCCTGGTGGTCCAGTGGTTAAGAAGGCAATGCGGGGGAGGCAGGTTCGATTCCTCGGCAGGGAACTGTATTCCCACAGGCCATGGGGTAACTGAGCTCTCGCCTATTAAGCCCACGCACCACAACTAGCATCTGTGCACTGCGACAAAGAACCCCACATGATGCAACTAAGATCCAACACAGCTAAATAAATATTTTAAAAAGGAATGATCGATCTGAACACCTCCTTCATTTGAGGAGGAGAACCAAGGGGCAGAAGTTGCAAGCCTCGATGGGTCTAAAAACTATCCAGAGACACGTTGAAGGCACAGATATCTGGTTTCACCCCCAGGATTCTGATTCTGCACATCTCGGGTCAGGGTTTTATTTCTTCACAGCAATAGTACATGTTGCACACTGTGGGCTCTGGATACAAATAAAGCATCAAAACTACAATTTCTAAGATAAAATTCCCCAAGGTACAATGAAAAGAGGATGCATTTGAACATCCAATAGACTAAATCCTGGCTCTGCCACTCACTGGCATGAGACCTTGGTTATATCATTCAAACTCTGAATCTTGATTTCTTCATCCATAAAATGGGTATATTAATATCAGTCTCATAGAGTTGTCATAATAAATGACAATATGCTATAGAGCCCTGGTATATTAGAACTGATCAGTTAAATCCTGTAAATGGAAGGTTGGATATGCATGGGTCCCGCCATTAATAAAACATAACTCTCTATTTCCACTATCTCTTTAAACTTAATTCAAATTAGTGAAGGTAATCTTAAAGCTGAGAGAATGGATAGGGAATGACTAGCTTTTGTCACCTCTTGCCTTCCCTGTCACCTTCTCTTTGTTAACTTCTGTCTCATAGCAGGATAGAAATGCTGGTACTTGGCCAGGCAACTTCAGCACTGGCAGAAAAGTAAAGCACTGGCTCTTTCAGATGGTCCCNGCAGATGAGAGGCTTGTGAGAAGGAGGCTTTTGGAGAAAGAGAGGTGTGGATCTCAGAGCAAGTGTGTTAGTTGCTCAGTCATGTCCCACTCTTTGCGATCCTGTGGACTGTAGCCTGCCAGGCTCCTCTGTCCATGGGATTCTCCAGGCAAGAATACTGGAGTGGTTGCCAGCAAGTGAGGGGAGGTTAGAAACAGGTATGCTGTGTGGGGACCTCTCCTTTTATAAAAAATCCTAAGGGTTTCCCTTCCATATGCTGGGAAATGTCAAGAGAGGGAGTGCCTTAGCCTTCCCCTTGCATACTGTAGCACCTTTTAGGATTGTTCAATCCTTCTATGCAGAAAGGTTTATTCCCTGCCCAGTTTGATGTTTAACTAGAGGGACTGAAGGGGCAGGGAAGTGGGGGGAAAGGGGCCTTGTTCCTTTCCGTCTCCCCCAGGACTTCTATGGAGAAAGGTGTTCACATCCCACTGAGGGGCTACAGCCCAGGGTCCCAGGGGACAGTGGCCCAAACTGCCAAGAGTGCTCCAGAGTGGACAGGTGAAGAGAGGCAAGAAGACTGAAGTGCCTCTGACCCCTGCTTGTTAGAAAGGCTTTCATTTTTGAAAGGAGAAAGAAAAATACCATGAGTATTGGACCACCTGTAGCCCACTTGATACCTTTGTGCAAATTAGAAAAAAGGCCCTTCCTCAGGACCCTCAACTTCCATCTGACAAACTGACATAATATTATGAGAAAGCCAGCACTAGACTACTATCTACTGGAAAACTGTTGTAACAAACATGCACCTCTCAGTAGGGAAGGGCATGACCTTGGCAAGGGCACCCTGACGTGCCCCATGACTGCATGGGTCAGACTTGCCTAAGGTGTCTGAGAATTGTACAGAATAGGAAGCTGAGCTGAGAGAGGATGAACAGATAATTTGACCAGGGTCACATGGCTGGTTAGAGATGGATTCAAACCCAGCTAGTCTGACTCCAGTGCCCAGGCTCTGCACCATCAGGCCACTGTTTCTACTGGAAATACATGTTACTGCCTCATCTCCTTGAAAGCACCTTAACTATTATCCTTAAAAATGTCCATTTTTACATTTCAAATACCACTTCCATTTAGGCATCCTTCTTTGACCTCACCATGTCCAGTTGGCCATTCAGGCCTCTGATCCCTGCTCCTGGACTTTATCTGGCTGTCTACGGAAGCCTCATCACACTGAGTGAATTTGGTAAGTTTACTGTCTGTCTTTCCTCTGAGACTGTGAGCAAACTCTTCAAGGGCTTTTGGGGAGACTGAGGAGCGCCAGCTCTGAGCCCCCGGAGCCTGGCACTGAGCCCGGGGCAGAGGAGCAGCTCGGTGATGATGGATGGAAAGAACTGAAATGAGCTCTCAGGCGAGGGGATTGGACACCGTGCCCTCCCAGGACCACTGCGGCTCTGACCTTCACGAGCGCTTGACTGTTTGATTCTAAACCTCTGCCAATGCTGAGGGCCAGAAATCACAGCCATGCAGAGCAGAGGGAGGCAGGATAAAGAGTAATTGCCAGGAAACGGCAACTACATCTGCTTAGAAGATGCCAGAGTGATTACACAGAAATGGGTCTAGCAATCGTGAAGCTTCTTAGGAGGCTCACAGGAAATACCAGTGAATGCCCGAGGCCTCCCCAGGCAGGGTGGTAGGAGAAGCTGTCAAGGTCATCACCAACTCTGAAATCCTCATGATCCTCCATGAATAGGTTTTCAGGAAAGGAAGAAAAACACAATGGGCTGTCATTCTAATCAGAGAACATTGATAATGCTTTTACTAGAAAAAGATCAGGGGCTTTTTGCCAGTTTCAGTCAAGTATCCAAGGACATCCTGGGCATGTAGAAATTTGGGGGAAATAGTGAGAGATTAGTGAGCTCCGGGGCGTGACAAGACACAGCTAGTGAGACNAGTACATCATGAGAAATGCTGAGCTGGATGAAGCACAACCTGGAATTAAGATTGCCAAGAGAAATAGCAATAATCTCAGATATGCAGATGACACCACCCTTATGAAAGAAAGCAGAGAACTAAAGAGCCTCTTGATGAAAGTGAAAGACGAGAGTGAAAATGTTGGCCCCGGTTCCACTTGCTTCTCTGCACTTAGTGAAATGAAACTGAACCCCATGTGGGCTGGGCCCCACTATTAGAGAACAGGCCTTCTCACTCCAGAACTCAGGGGGATCTTGAGGGCTCAGGGGTGTCTCTCACCCTTTAGATTTTACTAGAACTGAGCTCTACTAATCTGGGGCAGCTAACATATAGTGACTTCTATTTGGTGATTTAATTTCTTTATAATTCATTTTAATTCACTCATCATTTGATAAAAAGAATTCCCACTGTATCCAAAAGATTCACAAAGTTGCTCTCTCCCCTTCATCAATTTATTCAATATGGTTTTCTTGCATGTCTGTCATGTACTCGTGGGCCAGCTCAACAACGTCTTACCCCTGTCCTCATCCACTTGGAAGTGTCACGCGAGTGGAGGTTCCTCAATTCTTTGCCTCGTCACAACAAAGGTTTGGAGTGACAGACGTTAAAGCCCCTCGGCGTGTCACAGCTCTCAGGTCTCAAATGGACCGTGTTACAGCTCTTAGACAAATCAGTGTTACAGCTCAGCGTTACAGCTCTATGTTATTTAGAAGATAACAGGAAAATCCATCTTCGAGGCGTGAGGGCACGTCGATCCAAAGACAAGAGCACCCCAATGCATGGGAGAGGGAGAGGGAGGGAGAGGGAGAGAGTGGGAGAGAGAGAGAGAGAGAGAGCTGGCTCTGGCTCCTCTATTTATATGTTTCTCTCTCCCTGGGCCTGTCCTACGGAAATTGGGCCAGCCAGGATGTTGTTTGTTTTACCTGAGGTCCTCACTCCGGTCCTCGGAACTTCTATTGTTTCATTTTCGCAGGCTTTTCCCTTCCTTGTCTGTAGCCACCGCCATTTTGGGCTCCTTTTCCCTCTTCTACCTACCTGACAGAAGGAACACCCCCGGTGCCCTCTTAAGCCAGAGATCCTGATGCAATTCATTAGTGGCCTCTGTCCCACCCAGACTAGGGTCAAGACTCCAGAAGGCTTGCACCATTCACAACCCAGAGAAGTAGCCGCCCAGCTGCTACTAGGGCCCAAGGGGCTGCTTTTCCATGTGACAAAATACTCAGAAGTACCTTCAGACCCTTTGGCATGACTTTAAGGGACTGTCAGTTCAGACTCTATCTTTATAGCAGAGGACATGGATTAGTAACTACCTTTGATTTTGTTCCTAGAGAAGGAGTGAGGAAAATACATAAAGATGGTAAAAATCCCCTGAGACTCATCATTCAGAGATAATTGTTTTTAATATTTTGATGTTTACTATTTCAGTTTTTTTAAAAAAATTCATACATAAACACAAACAGTATTTTTACAAAAACGGAATTACTCTGTAACACTTTTTTATGATTCCCTTCCAAAGCATAAATTATTGTGACTATTTCCTCATATTTCATATTTCATAATATTGCTTAGTATGGATATAACAATTTATTTAACTTCCTCTCTACTGATATCTAAGTTATTTACAGTGTTTTTCCTACTGGGCAAAAAGTAAATTTTTAAAAGAGATGATGGGCATATTTTATTATTAATAACTCACTACGTATCCCTCTCCCTTGGTTTTTCCTTCTGTTTCCTCCACCAGCTTGTCAGCCAAGCCAGAACTCTGGAATCAATCCTATCCCCTCCCTGCCTCTCACCAACCACCCCCCACCACATCCAATTAGTCACCAGTCTCCCAACAGTCTCTTCTCTGGGGCCTCAGCCCTAGCTCAGACCGACGTTGTCCTGTTCTTTCTGGAGTTATCACAAAGTTCTGGTCTCCTGGAGACATCCCTCAAATCCTCCTCCTCCCCATTCTGAATCATTTTGGAACCAGGATGATATTGAGTTTGCTCATCTAATGTCATTGGGGGCAGAAAATGCAGCCAAAAGCTCCTAGTCTTGGCAGAAGAGAACTGTGTTTAATGGGGATGGCCATACCCATGTTTTGAGGATGCCAGCTTCCAGGGGACAGGGGAGAAATTGGTGATGGGGTGTCAGAATGAGACAGTTTTGAATCTCTGGGATCTCTGCTGCAGGTCCTCTGGGGTCAGTCAGGGTGCTGGCTGGGAGCTCAACCTTGGGCCGCTGGCTGGAGCCCTTCTGGGCCCTTCCCCTACGCTTTCACAAGTCCTCACTCTGGCAGGGAGGGCTCAGCCCCTCCTTGGAGAAGCGAAGGGGAAGCCAAAACTTGATTCTGGGAAGATGAAGGCCCTCTGGGCAGGAGAGACTGTGCGTGTTGAAGGCTGGCTGCAGAGGGGTACAGATCCCACTGGGAGTTGGGTAATCCTGTGACTTTGGCTCCAGACACTTCTTTAGTCCAGAGCCATGACACCGCCTCCCGGGTGCAGAGGGAAAATAACCTTATGTTCTCCTTTTAATCAGGGTCAACTCGGAATCTCAGACTTTAGAAAAACATGAAAGGCCTTTTATTCCAGCCTCTCTGTCGCCTACTAATGTCTCCCCAGAGTATTCCAAACACAGCCAGCTCCTTCCAGGCCCTTCCTTCCGAGGAGGGAAGGCTTTTCAGTCTTCACATGATCTTTAGAGAGCTCTTCTTGGACCATGATGGGGAGGCCCTTTCTCACGTCCTTGCCTTTGCTAAGTTGGCTCTGTCCTTTCCCATCTTGTTCACCAGGGCAAACTCCCATTCCTTCTTCAAATCCTAACCTAAGGTCACTTCCACCTTCCTTGTATCTCACAGACTGAGTTCTTTCTCTGGATTCTCCCACAGTTCCCTGAGCATCTCGTTATCATTGGCAATTGTTAGTTTACTCGTCTACATTCGTCCCTGTTCTCCCCTAGCCCCTCCTGCCACCACGGACACTTCTGAGGGTGGTACCCTGGCTGATTCATTTATCACCAGTGCCTGGCCCAGGGCTTGGCCAAGAGAGCAGGCCTGAACGAGTGGATGAAAAGGGAAGGTCCCAGGACTCTAAACAGCAAGAGCTCCTGGATCACCTTTGTTATCCCAGGTCCCTGATTGTTGTTGTTCTTGTAAGTCATGTCTGACTCTTTGTGCCTCCATGGACTGCAGCACACCAGGCTTCCCTGTCCTTCATTATCTCCCAGAGTTTGCTCAGATTCATGTCTACTGAGTCACTGATGCCATCCAACCATCTCATTCTCTGCAGCCCTCTTCTCCTTTTGCCTTCAATCTTTCCCAGCATCAGGGTATTTCCAATGAGTCAACTCTTCACATTGGGTGGCCAAAATATTGGAGTTTTAGCTTCAACATCAGTCCTTCCAATGAATATTCAGGGTTGATTTCCTTTAAGATTGACTGGTTTGATCTCCTTGCAGTCCAAGGGACTACCTCCCTTATTCCTGGTCTTACTGGATCCTCACAGTGGCCCTGAAGTGGTTGATGGTGGGGCCACACATCCTGGTTGGCAAACAAGGAAGCTGAGGTCCAAGGGGAGAAGTGACTTGTTCAAGGTCACTTTAGAGTGCCTTGCGGGAGACCAGGAACTGTTTCCTTCCTTCCTCACCTTCTTTTCCTCAGCTCCTCTCACCTGACTCCTGTCCCTCAGGACTGCTAGAGCAGGGCCGGGTTCCGTGAGACCTGAGGGATTTCAGAGGCCTGGAAGTAGTTCCGGGCAGTGAAGTGTGTGGGTGGTGTGCATGCAGGCTCCCTGGGGTGTTTGTCGGGGAAGGGTGATGCTGGCTCCCACAGGACTTCAGATGAGGTTTGGCAGCAAGATATCTCCCAGGTCCCCTTTCTACCCTCTGCTCCTCAAAGGGGAATCCCAGATGGCCCCTCAGTGTGCAGAGAGCTCCAGCCATGTCAGTTGAGTCAATTAGAATGCTGTGCCATGACAGCCACTGATTAATCACCTATCAAAATTGCTGTGTGACCTTCAGTAAGTCACTCAGTTTCTCTGGGCCTCAGAGTCTGGATCTAGAATATTTAGAAGCTTGGAGCCTTGTCCTTAGGAAATAGGGACAGGGACA
Organism: Neotragus pygmaeus; assembly: GCA_006410875.1. Classification (NCBI taxonomy): domain Eukaryota; kingdom Metazoa; phylum Chordata; class Mammalia; order Artiodactyla; family Bovidae; genus Neotragus; species Neotragus pygmaeus. The sequence continues at coordinate 975,458 of SJYV01051075.1, forward strand.
CATTGTCATCTCCCAAATTCTACAGGCCTGAACAAGGAAAGGGGATGACGCTTCTTTGTACAGCCCAAGGGGCAGGATGAAGGTGGAAAGTGGAGGAGTGGGTGCAGACTGGGGTCAGTGGAAACACTAGGTGATTCACTGGGCATAGAGCAGCTCTACCTCATTGTGGTCTTGATTTGCATTTCTCTGATAATGAGTGATGTTAAGCATCTTTTCATGTGTTTGTTAGCCATCCGTATGTCTTCTTTGGAGAAATGTCTATTTAGTTCTTTGGCCCATTTTTTGATTGGGTTGTTTATTTTTCTGGAATTGAGCTGCATAAGTTGCTTGTATATTTTTGAGATTAGTTGTTTGTCGGTTGCTTCATTTGCTATTATTTTCTCCCATTCAGAAGGCTGTCTTTTCACCTTGCTTATAGTTTCCTTTGTTGTGCAGAAGCTTTTAACTTTAATTAGATCCCATTTGTTTATTTTTGCTTTTATTTCCNTGTCCGTTGCTTCATTTGCTATTATTTTCTCCCATTCAGAAGGCTGTCTTTTCACCTTGCTTATAGTTTCCTTGCTGTTAAATAATAATTTCCCTCCTTTAAAAAATATCCTATTATTTAACAGCAAAGATGGGGTAATATCTTGTATAGAACCAAAGTCAATAACTGTAAATTCGCTAAGCTGTGTCTGACTCTTTTGCAACCCCATGGACTGGAGCTTTCCAGGCTCCTCTTGCCAGGGATATCCCATGCAGGAATACAGGAGTGAGTTGCCATTTCCTTCTCCAGTGGATCTCCCCGACCCAGGGATCAAACCCGCATCTCTTGCATTGGCAGGTGGATTCTTTACCACTGAGCCACCAGAGAGGTCCATAAATAACACTTAGAAAGGATAACTTTTGTTTCTCAACATGATGAAAACATTAGAATTTCCTTTAAAAACATCAGAAGACAGCAGAAACAAAGTAACTCCCTTTACAGTTTTGATAACCAATGGAACTGTAGAACTTTCTAGGTAAAAGGTTAATAAAAATTAAAGTCTGACAGTGAGGGTAATATCAACCTATTTCACAAGATGTTAATATTACTGTGGAAAACTGTATGTAGAAGCATTTTATAAACCATGAATCACTATGTCAACTCTTCACATAAGCATCATGGAAGAGTCAAACTTCAAATTCAGAGAGTTAGCTAAAAAAGATTCTTATCAAACAAAAATTGCTTAACCTAAATCCAAATCAAGTCTCTAGAACCAACTTCTAGTTCAAAGAAATACAAGGAACAAAGGAACATGTTAAATGATATCAGAAAAGCAAAGAACAAAACTGATTCAGATGAAGACATTCTACAAGACACTGGCCTGGTATCTTTCAATGTCATGAAAGGTAAAATAAATTGTTTAAAGGTAAGGATTTTTCTGTATAAAGGAAATAAAAAAGACACAGCAACTAACTGCAATGTCAAAGCCTTAACTGGTGTGTATGTGTGTTTGGGGAAGGTTGGGGAGGGTGAACTATAAAAGACATTGTGACATTAGGGAAAGTTAAATACAGACTATTTTCCAGAATATATTAGGGAAAACTTTTTTTTTGTATAAGATATACATGTGTGCAAGAGTATGTATATATATGTAGCAAAACATATATTTCCATATACGTAAGAGATATCTTATTTATGTAGAAGACAAATACTTGTAGATCTACCTACCTATCTAGAGAAAGATTTTCAACCCCCTCTACAAAAACAAAACAAACTGCTCTTAGCATACTATTATGCCCCCTTAGAGCACTAAATAAGTGCTGAGCAATTGGTCAGTTACCAATCTCAAGATAAATAATCCAAGTCGCTACATAAAATTTTTGTATTTTCCAATACTGTAAATGAAGTTTCGAATTTTAAATTTCTATGTGACCTTTTATTCTATAGTTAACAGAAATACTGATATACTGCCTTTTAATAAAATCTTTTAAAATTTTACACCAGTTCTGTCCAAAATAACTTGCTGCAATGATAAATGTTCTATCGCAGCACTGTTTATAATAGCCAGGACATGGAAGCAACCTAGATGTCTATCAGCAGACAAATGGATAANCAGGATGCTTGGGGCTGGTGCACGGGGATGATCCAGAGAGATGATATGGGGTGGGAGGTGGGAAGGGGGTTCAGGATTGGGAACTCATGTACACCCGTGGCTGATTCATGTCAATGTATGGCAAAACCAATACAGTATTGTAAAGCAAAATAAAGTAAAAATAAAAAAAAATAAAAAAAAAATGAGTTTCTCCCAGAGGAGGAAATAACAAGCAACTGGTAAAGGGATTACTTTCATGATCCCAAAGAAGGAGCATATCTCCTACCTTAAGGAATGAGTTCCAGGAGCCTGTATTCAGGTTCTGACCTACACAGTGAAGACTTTTCCCCAAAATGATTGTGTTGAATTTGACAAATAGGCACAGTCCAAAGGAACATTGTTTAGGTCCACTAGTCTAACTGCTTCTTTGTAGCAACAATTCATTTTTCTGTCTTAACATTCTAGGCACTAAAAAGCCAAATATGTGGAAAGTGATGGGCTAATTTGTGTCCTTCCTTCAAATTTATGTGTTGAAGTCCTGACCTCTGCCCTTGCCCCCTCCTACCCCCCACCTAGTGCCTTAGAATGTAACTTTTTAAAGACACAGCCTTTAAAAAGGCAATTAAAATGAGCTCACTGGCTGGGNGTGGGATGATTTGGGAGAATGGCATTGAAACATGTATACTATCAGGTAAGAAACGAATCACCAGTCTATGTTCGATACAGGATACAGGATGCTTGGGGCTGGTGCATGGGGATGATCCAGAGAGATGATATGGGGTGGGAGGAGGGAAGGGGGTTCAGGATTGGGAACTCATGTACACCCGTGGCTGATTCATGTCAATGTATGGCAAAACCAATACAGTATTGTAAAGCAAAATAAAGTAAAAAAAAAAATAAATTTTTTTTAAAGAAAAAGATTATTATTCCACCACCCAGAGACTACTAATGTAAACATTTGGACATGTCTTCCTTTATTCACTTTTCTCTGTGTGTATATTCATATAATTTTTAAACTAAGTATTATATCAAATAATAGATACTATTTTGTCCTCTGCTTTTATTTCTACTTAAGATAGGTATTTATATATGAACATTTTCTCACATCCTTAAATATTCTTCTGTAGGTTTAACTCTTAAGGAAACACTTTATTGAAGTATAATATAGATACAGAAAAGTTCATGGATTATAAATGTACAGCTCATTGAATTTTCACAAGCCAAACTCCTCTGTGTATCCAGCGCCCAAATCAAGAGAACAGAATATTATCAGCTCCCCAGAGGGTTCCCTCAGGCTCCCTGCCAGCCACCACCTCTCACCCCTGGGTTGTAGCTTCGTACAACATTTTTATTTTGAAATAATTATAGATTCAGAGGAAGTTGGCAGAAGAGATGTACAGGGAGGTCCAGTGAATCTTTCACCCAGTTTCCTCCAACAGCAATATTTCTGCACAACTATAGCAGAATTGGAGAAGGCAATGGCAACCCACTCCAGTACTCTTGCCTGGAAAATCCCATGGCACAGGAGGCTGGTAGGCTGCAGTCCATGGGGTTGCTAGGAGTCAGACACGACTGAGCGATTTCACTTTCACTTTTCACTTTCATACATTGGAGAAGGAAATGGCAACCCACTCCAGTATTCTTGCCTGGAGAATCCCAGGGACAGGGAAGTCTGGTGGGCAGCCGTCTATGGGGTCGCACAGAGTCGGACACGACTGAAGCGACTTAGCAGCAGCAGCATAGCACAATATCAAAACCAAGAAATAGACATTGGTATCATCTACTGAATACTCACATTTCACCAGTTTTATATGCTCATTCTGTGTATGTACTTCTATACAATGTTGTCACTGGTACAGATTCATGTAACCATCATTACAATAAAAATACATTATTGTCTCATTTCCACAAGGCTACCTCCTGCTCTCCCCATTATAACCATATGCACTCCCCTGTTCCTAAACCCTGTCATCTGCTCATCTGTCCTCCATTAATTTTGTTACTTCAAGAATATTAAATAAATAGAATCATACAGCTCATAACCTTTGGGATTACCTTTTATACCACAGCATGCGTGCGCATGAGTGCTAAATTGCTTGAGACCTGTCTGACTCTTTGCAACCGTATGGACCAAAACCCACCAGGCTCCTCTGTCCACGGGATTCTCCAGCCAAGAATACTATAGTGGGTTGCCATGCCCTCCTCTAGGGGATCTTCCTGACCTAGGGATTGAACCCAAGTCTCCTGCAGCTCTTGTATTGCAGGCGAATTCTTTTACTGCTGAGCCAACCAGGGAAGCTCATAACATAGCACAATTCCCTTGAAATCCATCCAAGTTGTTGCATATATCAATAGTTCATTACTTTATATTGCTATGCAGTATTCCATAGTGTAGATATATCTCATTTGTTTAACCACTTATCTGTTGAAGAACATTTGTTCCCATTTCTTTCCTTCTTTTTTTTTTATTTTTAAATACTGAATGTTCCAACCCAAAGCGTGAGATTTCTATGTGTTTATTTATTTATTTAGCTGCATCTCAAGGCATGCAGGACCTTAGGTCCCCAACCAGGGATTGAACCTGTGTCCCTTACGGTGGTTAAGACCAAATGGACAGGCAGGAAAACTTGTTGGAAAACTTGTTTCCATTTCTCGACTATTGTGAATCACCTTTATGAATATTTGTGTGTGAACGTGAGAGTTCATCTCTCTGGGACAAATGCAGAAGCGTGTGATTGCTGTGGGCGTATGGTAAGTGCGTTGTTTAGTTTTATAACAATCTAACAGTATTCCAGAATGACCGTTTCCTTTGCATTCCCACCAGCAATGCACAAGTGATCCGATTTCTCTACATCTTTGTCAGTATTTGGTATCATCACTATTTTTTAATTTTAGCTATTCTGAGAGGTGTTTTGAGGTATCTGACTGTGGTTTTAATCTACATTTTACTGATGACCAATGAAGTTGAACATCTTTTCACATTTATTTACCATCTGTACATCATCTTCAGTGTTCTCTGTTCTTGTTTTTTTGCCCATTTTCTACTTGGGATGTTCTTTTTCTGTTGAGATTTGAGATTTTTTTTTGTATGCTTAATACAAGTCCTTTGTCAGATATGTGGTGTCCAACTATTTTCTCCCAATCTATAATTTGTCTTCTCATCCTCTTCATGGAGCAAAAAATTAAAATTCTAATGGGGTCTAAATTATCCATTTTTATTTTTGGGGTTGTGTTTTTGTTATCAAGTCTAAAAATCTTTTGGCTAGATCTTAGGCTTGAAGCTTTTCTCTTCCCCACCCCCCTGAAATTTGCATATGTTTATGTTTTACATTTAGGTCTGTGATCCATTTTGAGTTAATATTGTATAAAGTATGAAATTTGGATTAGGGTTGACTTTTCGGTTTTGTCTATGCACAGCTTAATTTTCAATGAGCGGCCAATGTTCTATCCTTAGACATAAGTTACTTACACAGCCACCCTATTGATGAATCTTCAGATTGTTTTCAATATTTTTGCCATTATCAATAGGTGATGAATATCCTTGTAGCTAAATTTTATACTTCTCCATGATTGTTTTCTAATAACATTTTTAAAGTGGCATTACTAGGGCAATTTTTAGGGTATTGGGTACATACTGCCAAAGTGCTCTTCAGCAAAGTTGGTGCCAATATGCTGTCTCTTTCGAGCATGGCATGAGACAGCCTACTCTTCCTGCCACCTCCTTCCTCCCAGGAGGGCCCACCTCCTGGAAACAAACCAAAACTTCACATGAGCTCTCCACTGTGTTTTAATTTGTAATTCTTTCATTACTAAAGGCAACCTGGGAGGCAGACATAGGGGATTCTGTGCTCCCGTGTCACTTCCTTCTTCCCTGTCTTTCTACGTACGTGTTCTCAACAGGTCGGGAGACCAGGACTGGAGTTTTCTCTCCTATCACTGGATATACGGCCCTGGACAAACCCCGTTCCTCCTCTCTGACCCTTGGTTTCCTCTTTTGTAAAGGGAGCTCACAATGCCATCCTAGCTCCTCACAGATTTTTGTTAAGATCAACATACGTCAGGGACATGCAGTGGCTTTGAAATGCTACATGTTGTTCAGGCTGTAGGGCATTGCTCATTTTACTGTTCCTTTTAGTTCTTCTTCCTGAGTATTTTCTGGCTAAACCTTGCATTAGTGTCATTTGTTTTATCCATGCCCCCAGCTGAGTAGTCAATGAGATAATGACCCAATCCTCACTCTCCAGATTAGACCTAACGATGTAAGGACAGCAGCAGAAGAGAGTCACAGGATGTAACTACTCAACATGGCACTAGTCAAAACTGATGTGGGGCCCTGTCTGGGATATTCACCCTGAATCTCAGCCTTGGGAAAGGGAGGAAGGAGCTGACGCTACCTAAGTCCCTCAGTGGGTCAGGCATGTGATGGGGCTCTGAGCGTGGTGAGAATGTGCTGTAAACACTGTTAAGGTCACCACTTTCCTGCCAGGTAACTGGAGCTCAGAGGGTAAAATGCCTTGGCTGGGGTGATGCAAGTAGAAAAGTAGCAGGAGAGACTGGGATGCAAGGTGCCCACAGCTTTCTCTGCCACCCTGATTTTTAAAAAATATTAATTATTTTATCTGGCTGCGCTGGGTCATAGCTGCAGCACATGGGATCTTCAATCGTCAGTTGTGCATGTGAGACCTTTGAGCTGCAGCACATGGACTCTTTAGCTGTGGCATGCCAGCTCTTAGTTGTGGTTCCCTGACCAGGGATTGAACCTGGGCCCTCTTCATTGGGAACGTGGAGTCTTAGCCACTGGACCACCAGGGAAGTTCCCCTGCCAACTTGATTTGAGACCTACCTTAGTATCTGAGAATCCTCACATAACCAAATATTTTTAGCAAATCTCTATATCAATAGCCTCAGATATGCAGATGATACCAGCCTTATGGCAGAAAGTGAAGAGGAACTAAAAAGCCTCTTGATGAAAAAGTGAAAGAGGAGAGTGAAAAAGTTGGTTTAAAGCTCAACATTCAGAAAATGAAGATCATGGCATCTGGTCCCATCACTTCGTGGGAAATAGATGGGGAAAAACGGTGGAAACACTGTCAGACTTTATATTTTGGGGCTCCAAAATCACTGCATATGGTGACTGCAGCCATGAAATTAAAAGACGCTTACTCCCTGGAAGAAAAGTTATGACAAACCTAGATAGCACATTCAAAAGCAGAGACATTACTTTGCCGACTAAGGTCCGTCTAGTCAAGGCTATGGTTTTTCCTGTGGTCATGTATGGATGTGAGAGTTGGACTGTGAAGAAGGCTGAGCGCCGAAGAATTGATGCTTTTGAACTGTGGTGTTGGAGAAGACTATTGAGAGTCTCTTGGACTGCAAGGAGATCCAACCAGTCCATTCTAAAGGAGATCAGTCCTGAGTGTTCTTTGGAAGGAATGATGCTGAAACTGAAACTCCAGTANTGAGCGACTTCACTTTTACTTTTCACGTTCATGCATTGGAGAAGGAAATGGCAACCCACTCCAGTGTTCTTGCCTGGAGAAGCCCAGGGATGGGGGAGCCTGGTGGGCTGCCATCTATGGGGTCGCACAGAGTCGGATACGACTGAAGCAACTTAGCAGCAGCAGCAGCCACCAAGTATATAGCCAGTCCTGAAGCACTGAATCCTGGCCAGGTGGCCCTGTCATCTGTCATGTAACCTTGGGCCTTTCCTCTCTGAGCCTCCATTTTCTATCTGTAAAATGGGGCCAGGAGGGGAAGGATTTTATCTTTGGCTTTTCATGTTCTGCAGTGCAGGAGACCCAAGTTCGATATCTAGGTCGGGAAGATTCCCTGGAGAAGAGCATGGCTACCCACTCCAATATTCTTGCCTAGAGAACCCCATGGACCTAGGAGGCTGGTGGGCTACAGTCCATGGGGTCGCAGAGTTGGAGTGACCAACATTTTCATGCTCTAGAGTCCATGGTCTGATTGGAGACACTTAGAGTTGCACAATTCCACCCCCTCTTTTTCTTCCAGCAGAAAAAAAATGGAGTCCTAGTGTTTATTGGTTTCTCAGAGCACCTCTGCCCTTTCTGACACGTGTGACCTGCATGGTTGACCTGGACACTGAGGTGGGACAGCCAGGAGTGCCGGACTCACCCTCTGGCAGATGAAGCCAGGAGCAGGAGAGTTTCCTCAGCTGTGTTTGGTGACAGGGATGCCAGGGCAGTTATGCGGAGGGAAGGATCGCAGGTACACCATGTCCCAGGACACGTGCCCAGTAAATCACAACTGAATTATTAATGACGTGCAGTGAAATGTTTGTGGCCTGTGCTATGATGATAAACTGTGCTCAGCTGTTTCTCCACCTCTGAAACTCAGCTGGCATGTGTGTTGAGGGTCTATTCTGCCCAGGTGCACAGAGCAAAGGCCCCGTGGGCCACACTACGGCTCTGCAGGTCTACCATACTAAAGCTTTATGAAATCCTTCAGTTCTGAATCAGATATCAAAATATGAGTCTACGACCACATGGTTCTACAATCTAATTCATGATTCTATGGTTGAATGAATGAGAAAACAAGCATTTCTGGAGTCTGTATTTTCTGCCAGGCACTGTAACCTGATTGTTTACAAATGTTACTTCCTTTCCTCTTCATACAATCCTGTGCAGGGAGATATTTTCATCCCCATATTCCAGGCTCAGAGAAGAAAAATGACTTCGCTGAAATCACACAATTTTAACCCTTTTTTGGGAATTCCAAAACAGAATGTTTGCACTAATCTCTATGACTCTGTAAGATTCCAATGACCTCGTTCTCTGCCCCAGGATTCATCCCCATTTTCCAGGCTCAGAGAAGAAGTGACTTGGCCGAAATCACACAATTTTAACCCTTTTTTGGGAATTCCAAAACAGAATGTTTGCACTAATCTCTATGACTTTGTAAGATTCCAGTGACCTCGTTCTCTGCCCCAGGATTCCAACAGGGCGGGGTGTGGCGGGATGACGACGGTAGGGATGGCTGCACAAGCTGCACTGGTCTTTGGCCTCCAGCTACGCCTCGCTTGGCGACCCCTCGGATCTGGGGTGTCTGGCCATGCGCGACCACGAGGTGGCGCTGCGGGCTGAGCGCCTCCGGAGGGGTCGCGGGAACGCTTGGTTCTGCGACGCCACGCAGGCGCTGGTGTGCAAGGCGATGCCCCCATTGGGAAGGAGGAGCCCACCCTCCTGCCGGTGCTTCCCTCCCCGCCCCGTTTTGCAGATGTAGAAGCTGCAGCTCAGGGCTAGGTGACTTGCAGGAGCCCCGGCTACCTTTCCTCTGATTTCAGCACCACTAATTTTAAGACTCCTATGTTCCATAGCCCTCCCGCAAGGACTCTTTCTTCAAATGGGGCTTTTAAGATCCACTGGGTGAAAGTCTTAGGGATCCCTCCCTCCACCCCTGTATTTGAGGTCTCTCCTGCCCCAAGGGAGGAGCAGTGGGAGGATGAAGTACCGGTCAGGACGGAAGGCTGCGGTCTCACTCTGATCCTTTCCTGTCCCCCTCGCTTCAGACCTTTCCCATATTGGTGGTGGCCAGCCTCTGGCTCAGGGAGTCCAAGCCCTGGGGGCTTAAGCCACGTGATGGGTAAGCACCCCAACCACACACACAGCGTGAATGTCCTGGGAGTCTGTGCCGCTGCTCACCAATGGCCCTTCCTAAGTGCCAGCCCCCTCTGTCCAAGTCCACTTGTCCTTCTTGAGTCCACGGATGAGCCTCCTCCAGGAAGCCTCCCTAACCCCACCACGGGGCTTGCACAGCCCCCTGTGCTGCTCTTAGCCAGGTGTCCCTCGTCCCCTCCTGTCCCAGGAACCTGAGTCCCAGAACACAGAACAGACAGGGTAAGCTTGGTGGTGGACTGTTACGGATATATTCCTGCAGATCCTGGCCAGTTAGAAGGAAGAACTTGCTGACAGCAGCGCCGTTCAGATGAGCTGGAAGTGGGTTCCCTCTCACAGGAAGCATGTGAGCAGGAGAGGGTACCATAGCATTCAGATGCCAAGAAGGAACACAGTACTGCTGGAGCTTAGAGGGAGGGGGCGGGAGGGGTGGTGGAGACCTTGGGGAAAGCTTCTAAGGAGCTGAGGCAGAAACTGGGTCTATTAGGCCAGGAAGGAGCAGAGAAGCTGGGGNAGAAGGAACACAGTACTGCTGGAGCTTAGAGGGAGGGGGCGGGAGGGGTGGTGGAGACCTTGGGGAAAGCTTCTAAGGAGCTGAGGCAGAAACTGGGTCTATTAGGCCAGGAAGGAGCAGAGAAGCTGGGGTGGGGGTTGGGGGGCTGGTAACAGCCTGAGCAATGGCAGAGGCATGCAAGGGCCTGACAGCTGGAGCTGGGGAGGCAGGGAGAGAGGAGGTGAGGAAGGTCGACAGAGTGTAAATTGCAGTGAAATGTTCCACCCCGAGGAACTCCCTCCCTCACTCCCCTAATCCTAGGAGGTTACTGGGCTTTTCAGAGGGAACAAGCTTGTCTTGATTCATCCTTGTGGCCCAGAGACCTGTCTGGGGAATGTCAATGGATGCTGCTCAAATGATGGCAAGAGGAAGACCTTTGTAGTGTTTATTAAACCAAGGTGTTGGGTGGGGCTCGTGGGGGAGGACAGAGCTCTCGTTGTCCTGTGGGCGTCTCTGAGGGACCGGCCCCACGGATGCCCACATGGCGACGTATGGCTTGGCTTCTACCCAACGCCTCTTCTCCCAGCTCATCCCCAGGACACAGTGTTACAAAAGTGAACAAATGCAATGTCTTCCTTCTTTAAAAATGACATATTTCCAATCCCCTGCCAGCAGGGATCTGGATGGGGGGTGTGTGCTAAGTGACAGTCCATTAAAAAGGAACAACTTGTATGAAACTGATACTAAGGAAAGAGCCCAGGGCTGGGAAGCTGAAATGCCACCCTGGTGGGGAAGCATAAACATGGGTGGGGGCTACCCTGCCTCCCTGGCTGCGTTTGCAGTAGGCTGAGCTGGGCTGGCGGGCACGAGGCCAGTAGGGGCTGACTCCAGGAGGCCCCTCGGAGCTCGTGGGGCTTCAGGACTGCATGAGCCACTGGGGAACCAGCTAGAGGCAGTAGTACCTCAGGGGTCAAAGAGCACATTTCCATTCTGGATGCTGGGGGATGCCACCAGAGTGGGAAACTGGGACTGGCGCCCCTGAGGCTTCCAGAGGCTCCGGGGTGAACTGACTCAGCCTGTGCCACAGCTAGCTACTGGGCCCAGAGCGCTGCCCTCGAGGCCCTGGCCTGCCCTCCCGGGGATGACAGGGAGAGGGCACAGACGGGAGGGCGTGAGTCTTGGAAGCAGGGGGAGCCCAGAAAGGGTAGGGGGAACATGATTTAGAGAAAGAGAAAAGTGCACATGGGCCCTGTGGGCAGGCAGGCAAGACATGGACTCACTCATGCCTCTGCTGCTGGAAGACCTCTGAACACCATTTTTCCTTCTCTAGGCCTCAGTTTCCCCATCTGTCACATGAGGAAGTGGGCCTGACGTTTTTCTCCCATCCTTTCTATAACTGAAGTCCTATCCAGAGTTCTAGGGGAATAAAAAACAATGAGGTAGGCCTCACATGGCCAGAACAGAGAGAGATTTATGTCATAGAAGAACCCACGTCCGAGTGGCTGGACCTCCCTCCCGCCCCGCTCCTGTCACAGGTCAGGTTGGTCCAGGCCTCAGGGAAGGCACTTTGGGGACAAGTGGGGAGGGACAGCAGGGGGCTGCTGTCTGGTTTGGCATCAAAGACCCTCGGCTTATGGTCTGGGGAGCAACATAGACAGACGGGCAAAACTCTGCTCCTGGGTGTGGGTCCCAGGGTCAAAGCCTCTCTTTCAATGATGCTGCCACACAGGAATGGAGAGTCCCTGTGGGCATTGGCACATTAAAATATAAATTACCCAGGACCTGAGGAAACCCAGGGCACAGTCTGTTACACGGCCCCAGGCCGCCCCATTCGTCACAAGGTATCGGAGGCCCCAGCGCCTAACTCCTGGGTGTCTATGCAGTGCAGGGCCACCTTGGGGGTGAAGCCAGGCTGCCGTGGGTAGGTGCCCTCCCGCACCAGGCGCCGGCACTGCACGCCCTGGCCCACGCTGATGCTCTGCAGCGCGGGGAGGTGGACGAGCAGCTTCTCGGGCAGGGGCACCAGGCCCGTGCCTGACAGGTCCAACTCCTGCAGGGAGCCCAGGCCTGAGAACACCTCAGGTCCTGCCCACTGGAGCCTGGGGTTGCCGGATAAGTCCAGGACTTGCAGGCCCTGCAGCTCGTGGAAGCCGTGGGGCGCCAGCTTGGGGAGACCCTGCAGGCTGCCCAGCGACAGGTGCGTGAGGCCCGCCAGCCCCTCAAAGGCGCCGGGGCCGATGGCTGCCAGCGGGTTCCCATCCAGGCTCAGGTAGCGCAGGGGCAGGCCCCGGAGGTCGGGCACAGCGCGGAGCCGGTTCCAGGCCAGGTTGAGACTCTGAATGGTGGGCGCCGGCCGGCCAGCCTGCGAGGAACGGGGCAGCAGGCGGTGGAGGAGGTTGTGGGAGAGGTCCACGTGCAGGGCCCTGCCCTGGCTGTGGGTGGCGAAGGCGGACACGGAGACCTCGCGGAGCCGGTTGTGGCTCAGGTTCACGTCGCTCAGGGGCGAGCTGGTGAAGCTCTCGGCGGGCAGGGCGGCCAGGCCGTTGTGGCTGAGGTCGAGCGACTCCAGGTAGCGGAGGCGGGAGAAGGCCGTGGGTGAGAGGCTGGTGAGCAGGTTGTGGCTGAGATCCAGGCCGGACAGCGTGGTGTAGCCCGGCCCTGCCAACACGGATTCGTTCACCGTCTCCAGCCGATTTGAAGACAGGTCCAGGTGGGCTGTGTCCAGGGGGATGGGCACGGGCACAATGTGGGGGCCCAGGCCGCTGCAGTCCACCCGTGTCAGGCTGAAGCTGTCAAAGAGGCCGAAGGTCTCCACCTCGCACTGGCACCCGGGGAAGCAGGGCCGGGGGGTCTGGGCCCCGCTCGTGGCCAGCAGCAGCAGCAGCAGCAGGAGCAGCAGCAGGGGCCACGGCATTGTGGGGCTGGAAAGAGAGCCACAGGTGAGGGTCGGCAGTGCGTACCCCGTTCCAGGGCTTCCCAGGTAGCACTGGTGGTAAAGAACCTGCCTGTCAATGCAGGAGACATAAGAGATGCAGGAGCGATCCCTGGGTGGGGAATCCCCTGGAGAAGGGCATGGCAACCAACTCCACTATTCTTGCCTGGAGAATCCCATGGACAGAGGAGCCTGGAGGGTTACAGTCCAAAGCATCACAAGGAATCGGACACAGCTGAACTGACTATAAGCACGCACGCACACACCCCGTTCCAGATGATTCTCGCCCACCCTGGAAGACATCAGCAATGCGTGTAGGCCCAGCTGAAAATAGCCACATGCCCCTCAGTGCCCCTAGACGCTTTCCCTGAATAACCCTTCGTCAAATAATTCCTAGTCTCTGTTCCTCTCTGGCCTCAGTCTCCCCATTTGTATGATATGGTGAGTTAGGCTAGATGGCTGGGTTTTAAACTGCAAGTATGCGAACCCTTTCTTGAATAAGACTGGCAGGTAACAGTGGGCCTGTTCTGGAGTGAAGGTGGGAGCCTGAGTCTTCCATGTGTGTTCATTGTCCTGCCGTGGGATGTGAAGGGCAGGTGCTTTTGGGGAGCGCTCCCCTCACCTCTGCGGAGCCTGTGCTGCGGGCTCGGTGCTGAGCTCGCTGGCTCCCTGCACAGCCTCACTCAGCCCTCACAGCCACAGAAGCCGCACGGCAGCAATCTTGTCAGCACTTCACCAAGGGGGAACTGACTCAGGTTCAGAAAGTCATTTACGGCCTCGCGTAAGTGGGAGCGGATCTGAACGGTGCTCAAAGGGCCTGGCTCACTGTCGTGCTGAGCTGTGCCTGAGACCCCTGCTCCAGCTTTCCAGGCCGAGGCCTCTCCTGCAAGGGGGGCCTGCTGCGACTGTCCCCTCCTCACTCCTTTTGTAACGATGGCTGGGTTCACAGTCATAAACCCTCTCCCCTGGCCTGGCCTCTAGGGGCAGGATCCTTCATTCCAACAGGGGACCCTGCGTCTAGACTTCCAGATGGGCCCTGGGGACCACTCTGCTGAGTCCCTTCCCCTTGCCCGCCTTGACCCCCAAGCTGTTAAGAGTGATTACACTTTTCTGGCCCTTCCTTTAACCCACGGCAGGCAGCTGGGCTGTGTCCCCTATTATACAGATAAATAAATAGAGGCTCAGAGACAAAAAGGGTTTTACCCAAAACCCGTACGTAAAAAGCAGGGCAGGATTAGAACCCAGGCCTGCTCAGTCCTAATTCTACTTTCCTCTGCTGCCTCCAGGACTGGCAGGAGATGCGATCCAAGAGGGCCTCTTCCCACCGACGGGGGCTACAATGCAAGCCACTGCCCCTCCCCTGGCTTCGTTGTCTCTCCCTGGATAACTGTAACAGCAGCTGCCATTGATGCCAAGCACTGCCTGTACACTGCCACCTTCAGCACTCATCCCCACACACATCTGTAGCTCCTGGAGGATGAGAAGGCTGAGCAGTGAAAGCAGGCTTCTAACTGGATAGTCTGCGATCACCCTCTCCCCCTAGAAGAGCAGCTACTCAGCCCAGAGACCGAAGACACCAAGCCTCACGCCAGCAGATCCTTCAGCTGGAGTGGCCCAGCTCCCCGCTCTGCACCCCTGCCCCACCGTCCCCCCACCTTCCTCCCCCTGGCCTTTAGGGAGGGTGAATGGGGGAGCAGCAGGATCGCATTACCAGTTCTACATGAAACTTTAAAGGGGCAGCCACTTGATCTGCACTTGGGCTCTTCTCCCAGGCCTCCCTCTGCAGGGCCCTCCTCTCCCACCCCTTTCTTTTGTAGAGTCCAATTTGAGGATTAAACCCAGCCCAGGTGCATCCTGGGCTCAGTCCCAATTGAGGCTGGACAGAGTGTTCCAATGTCTGGAACCAAAAGGAAAATATTAAGTTGCTTCACACCCCTTTTGTTCCCCGGGTGAGCTTCTCACAGCAGGAGTTCATTACTACCTAGGGCCTCACCTTCCCTGCTAAGCTGATCTGCTCACACCCACCCCTTCCTGGGGTTTAAACAAACACCAAATGCACACAAAAAGGCCTAAGATTACCCTTGGTTCCCAAAGGTGATTATACAATGTGCCTCTCAAGTGCCAAACAGCCCCTCATGAGCTCCTGCTTATGTAACTCAGCTC
>SJYV01051075.1:1001063-1040503 GCA_006410875.1 Neotragus pygmaeus
GGGAGTGTCGCTAAAGTGCTGGCCTTTCCCGGCGCGCTCCCCACTCGGCGCCCCCGCCCGCCGGCAGAGCCCGTGCCTAGCCCGGGTTCCACCCTAGGGAGCGTCTCAAAAGTGCGCATGCAGCTCCCACCCACTTTAGTCGGCCTTGCCCCTAAGCTTTCTGCATCCCGGGGTCCCTGCCCGCTTTCCCGGAGCGCCTGAGCCTTCTCAGCAGATGGCCGCACGGTCGGGAACGTCTGGAGGTCGCCGGAGTGAGTGTATGTGTGTGTATGTATGTGTGTGTGTGTGTGTGAAGAGAGAGAGAGAGAGAGAGAGAGAGAGAGAGAGAGAGAGAGAAAGAGATGTTTTGTTAAGAAAGAGATTGGGTGGTGAGAGTTCCCTCTTCTCACGTTCATCCTCCCAGTTCCCCAGTTTTTTATAACGGGTGAAAGAGGTTCCCAGATGTTAGTGAGAGGGAGTCCAAGAATCTGAAGCAGAGAAAGATTGGCTGAAAGACGAATCGACAGAGAGACAGTCAGGCTTAGGCAGAAAAGCTGGCAAGAGAGGAGAGAGGGAAACAGAATTTTTTTTTTTTTCTTTTCCTGGAGGGAATCATCGACTTCTGGTTAGATTTCTAAGAAGGGAAACTGGGAGCAGTTTAAATCTATTCCTCCCTCTGCAGCCCATCCTCTCTCACCCTTCCTTATGGTAAAAAGTGCAGAAAAGCATCCAAGAAACCTTTTTCACTTGGGAGATAGGGGGAAGAAATTGCCTGTTGGATGCATTCCCTACAAGGAGTGTGTGTGTGTTTGGTTGGGGGGCTTGAATTTGAGTCTCCCTGCACACCCAGACACTCTGGGGTTGAAGGAGGTGTTAGTTCTCAGGCACTCCAGAAGTATATGGCCTGGGGACTGAGGGAGGTTTTGGCCTTGAACCCTGGACCTCCCAGGAGCTTTCCTGCTGGGTAGAGATTGGGCAGTGTTCCCTTTACAGTAGCCCAGACTTGCACACCCAGTCTTTTTGTTCCTTGTATTACTTTTTTTTTAAATTAAAAAAATTTTGCTTGGGCTTCTCAGTCTGTGTCTGCTTGTCTGCCTGGGAAAGGAGAGAGACGAATAAGGAGATGGGGAGGGAGGAGTAGAGGCCACTACCCCAGGCCTCAGGGCAGCAAAAACAAATCGGCTTCCCAGAGGACAAAGTGCTCTTGCAGGTCCTCACTGGCACTAGTCTGTGTGGTTGCGTGGTGATGGTGGTGCTGGTGGCGACTCTGCTCCCCGGGATGGCGAGGCCTGGGGGCCCTGGCAGTTAGGGAGGGGCAGGGAAAAGGCTGGGAGCCTAGTCCTACCATTCTGGGACAGGGAGAGCTCCCCTTCCTCCTTTCTGCCTCTCACTGTCCTCCCCTCATTAGAATCCCAGATTCTGGAACTGGGAGGCCACCAGCTCAGACATCTCATCACACTGTCTTTGAAATTGTACCATAGGCCTCTTTGCACCCAGTCTCCTCACAGTCGTGCTTATTAAGATGCTGTTGACATTCAACCGAGCATCCCCTAGTGGTTCTCTGTGCATCCTGGGGCCGTCAAGAAGGGTCAGACCTTCCCGCTCCTACTTCTTCCCGGCCTGGAGGTGGGGCAGACCTGCCAGGTCGTGCCTGGTGAGGGCCCCCAGCTTAACCAGGGTTCAGGTTCCAGCCCTGGCACTTACCAGCTCTGGGTTATTTTAGGGAAGTTACCTAAACTCTCTGAGTTTCTGCAGCTGTAATAGAACTGTTGTGAGGAGTAAACAGTAACTTAGTAAGGCTTTAGGCTGGCTGATAGGAAGTGCCATTGCGGATTATTACCGTTATTAGTAAACCAAGTTGTCTCTGATCAGGGATAGTGTGTGTAGTCTGGAAAGATGAGCTGGCTTGGGAGGGGAGAAGCCAGGGGAATGGTCACCTGACCCTCTGCTCATCTAGCCCACCCGCTGACCATCTCCTGCTGGCCATCTCCTGCCCTCCTGTGGGGGAGGAGAGGGAGCCATCTTTCAAAGGACCCCTTCCCCTCAACCTTTGTGCTGGAGAACTTGCATCCTCGCCTCCCTTAAGGTGGAGTTCTGGGGTGAGGCTCCTGCTAAGCATCTGACAATGGAGATAAACACTAACTCTAACTCCCACTGTCCTTTGTCTGCAGGCTCTAACCACAGAGGCTGGAGGCTCTATGCTCCTCCAAAAGGCCTCTCACTTAATAGAAGCATAACAAACCACCTTTCACACCTTGGCCGAGCTGGCCGCAGTTTCAGGGTACTGCTACATTCTTCATTTCGCTAGCTTGATCTTTTCTCAGTGGGAGGTGGCCTCTGGAGACTTTGGATTGGGCATCTCCATCAGCTCTCCCACCTTCCCCCACAATGGTCCTTTGGCCTTCAGGCTCCTCCTTCTGTCTGCTGTTCACGCTGCAGTAAAAATGACCTTTTTAAACTGCAAATCTGCAAAATGGATCAGGATGCTTGGCCCCTTAAAACCTTACAATGGCAAAAGTCAAACTCCTTGGCTTCACATTCAAGGCCCATGTAATATGCCCCCCTGGATCCTAGCTTTTCACTTCTGATGGCTCCCCTTTTACACATCCCAAGCTCCAGTCCTCTAAGTCACATGAAACTAGAGGGAGAGAGGGAAGGGAAGGAAGGGCCTCTGAATTCTTCAAATCTCTGTCCAAATTTCCCTCCCCCAGAAACTCAGTGCTTGGTGAATTTGGTCCCTTACCCTTTGCACACATGCACTTTCCCCATTCTCTTCCCCTTCTTGTGGTCACATTGTTGCCAAAATCTTGACCTCCTGTCATCCAGGGCTGAATAAAAAATGTGTGCAGAGTTTGGAAGAAATAGAGAAATGGCTTCATCTGGCAACGGGGAGTACGCAGCAGGCTAGCGCCTCAAGAACTGTGCCCTGCTTCTATGGGGAACGGGGAGAGATTTTATATCTTCACCAAAGTCTTGTATATGATTTTTTTTCTGCAAGTTTACAGCCAAAAGCTGGCATCAGGTAGCTCAGCCACCTGCTCTGGTGTCCCTGAAGTTATTGACTGTGAGCTTCTTCCTTTGGAGGTGCAGAATCCTACAAGGGAGTGTAGGAGAAGAGTGCCAGCTGTACAGTATAATTTATAAGGAGTCAGAGAGTACTTAGTTTTGTGAAGGACAAGTCCAGCTACAAGTGTTTGATAGTAGTAACAGCTCAAGAATAACCAAGACTCTTTAACTCTTGCAGTTCTGTTTGGCTGGTATGTACAAAAGGCTGTTCACTCATTAACTGTTTTTGCTGCAACAGTCTTGGCTGTTATCCCATGCCAGGGACTGTGCTGGATACTTTTACAGTTGTTACATCATTTAATCCCTGTAACAACCGCCCTAGATTGATAGTGATGAGGCCCAGAGAGGGTAAGAGATCTGTCTTGGGTTACACAGTATGTTTTCTGCAGAGCTGGAACAATATTTAGGACTCTAGTGCTCTTTCTACTACCTTACAATCAACACAAGAAGCAGGATGTGGTATGTAGAGAGAGACCTTGGCACCTAAGAGTCCCAGGTGGAAATCATTGCTCTGTCCCTGGCTACCTAGTAACCTTGGGCTAGTCACTCCTTCCCCCTGAGCCTCAGATTCCTAACCTGTAACATAAGAATAAATAAGAAACCATACCTCACAGGAACTAAAGTGCCTCTTGATGAGGGTGAAAGAGCAGAGTGAAAAAGCTGGCTTAAAACTCAACATTCAGAAAGCAAAGATCATGGCATCTGGTCCTATCACTTCATGGCAAATAGATGGGGAAACAATGGAAACAATGACACTTTATTTTCTTAGGCTCTAAAACTGCTGCAGACAGTGACTGCAGCTATGAAATTAAAAGACTTCCTCCTTAGAAGAAAAGCTTTGACAAACCTAGACAGAGTATTAAAAAGCAGAGACATTACTTTGCCAACAAAGTCAAAACTATGGTTTTTCTAGTAGTCGTGTATGGATGTGAGAATTGGACCATAAAGAAGGCTGAGCACTGAAGAACTGATGCTTTTGAACTGTGGTTGAAGAAGACTCTTGAGAGTCCCTTGAACTTCAGGGAGATCAAACCAGTTAATCCTAAAGGAAATCAACCCTAAATATTCACCAGAAGGACTGATGCTGAAGTTGAAGCTTCAATACTTTGGCCACCTGATGCAAAGAGCAAACTCATTAGAAAAGACTCTGCTGGGAAAGATTCTAGGCAGGAAGAGAAAGGGATGACAGAGGATGAGATGGTTGGATGGCATCACCGACTCAATGAACATGAGTTTGAGCAGTCTCCAGGAGATGGTGAAGCACAGGGAAGCCTGGCGTGCTGCAGTTCATGGGGTCACAAAGAATCAAACACGACTGAGTGACTGAACAACAACCTTACAGAGATATGGAGTAGATCAAATGGATTAATACATATATAAATATGTTGTAAGTTGTAGGGTTTTATGTACTTTTCTTGACCAGACATACTTCAACTGGGGGGTTGGCTAAGGATCTCTTTTCTCTCAGAACTCTCCAGATTAGAGGTCAAAGGCCCCGTTAGCCCCTTTGGCTACCTTGCTTATTTCCCGCATTTTGAGAATGCTAAAAGGTCTTTCTTTTTTTCTTTTTTATCAAATCTGTCAAGCCCTGACCAGAAAAACTATCCAAATCCAATATATTTCCATGAAGCTCCAGTGCCTAATGCTTAGTCATTCAGTTGTGTTCGACTCTTTGTAACCCCATGGACTGTAGCATACCAGGCTCCTCTGTCCTTGGGATTTTCCAGGCAAGAATACTGGAGTGAGTTGCCATTTTCTTCTCCAGGGGATCTTCCCAACCTAGGGATCGAACCCATGTCTCCCGCATTGCAGGCGGATTCTTCACCAACTAAGCCACCAGAGAAGCCCATGAAGCTCCAGGATCTCTGGCTATTCTTCTTGCTGTGTTTTCTTCTTTGCAGTTGTCAGAAGCTGGCAGATCGAAAGTTAACGGAGCACCAAGACCTTGTGAAGAAATAATGGAAAAGAAGAGCTGGAAGAAAAATAATGCCAGTTCAACCTCCTGATTCTGTAGCTCTGGGTTAGCCTGTCGTATGTTGTGTTTTTTAAAACAAATTCATTCATTTATTTTTAATTTTTGGCTGCGCTGGGTCTTTGATGCTCAGGGGCTTTCTCTCGGAGAAGGCAATGGCACCCTACTCTANGTGAAGAAATAATGGAAAAGAAGAGCTGGAAGAAAAATAATGCCAGTTCAACCTCCTGATTCTGTAGCTCTGGGTTAGCCTGTCGTATGTTGTGTTTTTTAAAACAAATTCATTCATTTATTTTTAATTTTTGGCTGCGCTGGGTCTTTGATGCTCAGGGGCTTTCTCTCGGAGAAGGCAATGGCACCCTACTCTAGTACTCTTGCCTGGAGAATCCCAGGGACGGGGGAGCCTGGTGGGCTGCACAGAGTCGGACACGACTGAAGTGACTGAGCAGCAGAAGCAGCAGCAGCAATAGAGGCTTTCTCTAGTTGCGGAGAGCAGGGGCTACTCTTCCTTGCGGTGTGCAGGCTTCTCATCATGCTGGCTTCTCTTGTTGCAGCGCGTGGGCTGAAGAGTGTGAGAGCTTCAGTAGCTGAGGCATGTGGGCTCCGGGGTACCAGCTGAGTAGTTGTGGTGTGTGGGCTTAGTTGCCCTGCGGCATGTGGGGTCTTCCCAGAGCAGGAAATCAAACCTGTGTCCCCTGCATTGATAGGCGGTTCTTGACCACTGGACCACCAGGGAAGTTCCATATGTTGTGTTTTATAAAAGCATCTATAGTGGTTCAGTACAGGGACTGGGGGACATGGCAGAGTGCCTTAGGGTTTATAATGTCTTTTCACAGATAGTCTCATTTTGAAACCTCTTAGAAAAAATTTTGAATAGTCTCTTATCACCTCCATCTTGCAGATGTGGAAACTGAGACTCTGAAGTGACTCATCCAGGGTCACTCAGATAGAACCTACAAGCGGCTCTTTAAAACGACTCAGCCATTCCTCCATGGGCCCAGATTCGGTGCATGGGCTTTGCCGGTGTTCAGCAGTCACTGTACGATGAACATTCCTCCCCTCCTGCCAAATCAGATGCTTCCCTAAATATTTCTCTCCCACTCTCCCACCTCCATACTTTGTCCCCTGCCTGGAATGACTTTCTCAGTCTATCTACCAGCTGCAGTCTTCGCTAGCTTCCAAGCTCTGCTGCCTCCTCCACAAAGACATTTCCATTTCCCACAGTTTCTTTCCTTTGAGGCTGGAAGCACTTGGTTTGTGCCTCTGTGCAGCCCCCCTTGCTAGCCCTGCCTCCTGCTGCGACTTGATGCCCTAGCATTTTTAGCTGTTGTGGTTCTCTGCATTCTGTCAATTCCTTGCTGCCTCCATGTCTTTGCCCCACCTTTGGAAATGCCCCTTGCCCTATCCCTGTCTCTTTCTTATCATCCAAAATTCATCTCAGGTTATCACTTCCTCCAGGAAGCCTCCCCTGATCTTCCCAACCCTTAACTTTACCATTAGAGGCCCTTTCTCTGTGCTTCCATGGTACAGTGAGGATACCTCTGTCGTGAACAGGACTGTTCATTTATTCACTGATTCATTCATTCTAGCAAGGCACAGATTTTGGAGCCAAACTGCTTAGTATGCATCCCAGCTTCAGACTGGGCAAAATCTTAAAACTTCTCTCTGCCTTATTTTTCTTATCTGTAAAATAGTCCCTAGCTCAAGAGTTGTTGCAAACATTAAGTGAATAAATCCATGTAGAATAGTGACTGACTAGTGAGCATTGGATGACTGTGGGTAACTAATATTATGATTTATTAATTCATAAGAAAAACACATGTAAAACTGGACAAGGAAACAGGCAGAAGCCTGATTGCATGGCCTAGGAGAACACAGTGGGAGGTATAGGAAGCTTGGTAGGTACAATGGTTTTTTCTCCCACTGCAGAGAAAAAAATGGGAGGTGGCTTTGACCTTGAGTGAAGAGAGGGGACACAGTAGAGAAGGAGGCGCCCTCAACTGGAGCCTTGGGTCTCTGGTTAATCCTCTGGGCAAGGAGACCATGGCTTGCAAAAAGCAGACAGCTATGGGTCAAGTCTGCCAAGTCCTCAGCCTCCAAATTGCTGTTTGGTGGTGATGGTGGTAGCAGGTCGGGAACAAATTGTTTTCTGAGTTGCTGCCAGAGGTGGTCTCCTGCCAAGAGGCTGGGTCCACACCTCAGGTGCTGCCCTTTTGTATCATGCCTTCCAGGCTTCTTCTGACCCCAGAACCTTGGCCCCCATCCCTGTATCCAGGAGCTGAGTGGACGTGAGTGTTCATGCAAAATGTGATGCATCTGCCACCATGGAGCCAGCAAGGCAGCTGGAGGGCCCTTGGGGATAAGATATCAGGCATTGTACCCTGTCACCTCTGTCATGGTACAGGCGGGAGACTGAGGTCCAGAGAGGTGGAGTGACTTGTCCCAGGTCACAGAGCTAATGAACAACAAGGCTTCTAGACTCCCTGTTAAGAGTTCCTTTAACCTCTCTGCAACTGCGTGCTTCCTCTTCTCCCAGACCATCCTTCCATTCATCTTTCCTAATGTTTTTACTCGCCATCCATCCATCCAACATCCATCTAACAAATCTTCACCTCTTGAACCCTGACACATGTCAGATCTGGCGCTGGTCTCTGGGAGCTTACAGTTGGAGTGCGTCCCAAAGACATGTCTGAGGTCCTAAAGAGTTTTGGATGCCAATAGAAACCTATGCATAGCATTCAAAACAGAGGGGCCAGGCTCTAGTCGGAGCAATGAGGAAACTTGTCATCAGGAAGGTGATGCTTGAGAGAACCCTGCTGAGTTTAGAGAGATTAGGAATATGGGATTAGGGAGCAAGTTAAGGGCATTCCCCCTGTGGGAGCAAAGGCCAGAGGGAAGAGTATAGAGCAGTAAGTGGTTCAGTACTGTTGGGCTACAGCACCTGAGGGGGCCCAGCCAGGGACAGTTCTGAGAGAAGGGGAGCAAGCTGCAGGGCATGGGGCCCTATGGGTGGGCCGAGGTGACGGTCCTTGGGGCCAAAGCTTCCAGAGACCTTCCGTCCCTCCCCATCCCCCACTAGTCATTCCCCTCTTCCCCCTTCCCTCCTCTGGCCCTGTCTCTTTCTCGTTTTAGCCTGTCAGTCCTATCAATCATCTGGGCCCTCCCCACCTTTCCCCTTTGTCCAGTCTTCCTGACAAGAAACAGACTGTCTCTTACCACCACACTCAGCAGGCAAAGAACCCCGGACTAGAGGCCAGGACAGGGGATTCCAGGCCTGGCTTTGTCACCAGCTGACCTGGGCAAGAACAGCTTAACAATAACGTATCTGCTCCGCGGTTTCCCCCTGATAAAATCGGAGGACTGTTGACTCTTGCCTGGAAAATCCCTTGGATGGAGGAGCCTGGTGGGCTGCAGTCCATGGGGTCACTAAGAGTCGGGCACGACTGAGCGACTTCACTTTCATTTTTCACTTTCATGCACTGGAGAAGGAAATGGCAACCCACTCCAGTGTTCTTGCCTGGAGAATCCCAGGGACGGGGGAGCCTGGTGGGCTGCCGTCTATGGGGTCGCACAGAGTTGGATATGACTGAAGCAACTTAGCAGCAGCAGTTGTCTCCTTGACCCCCCTGCCACAGCGCCCTCTACAGGGGAGGAGGGCTCATCTACACCACCATTCAGCAGCCTTTCTGGCTAGTCTAGTCCTTGGGGGCCAGTGAACTCTGGGGAAATTGTTATCAGGCTTGCGTTACATAATCACGTGATTGCGTGCAAAGGAGTGTGTGCTCAATTTATTACCATCTGTCCCAGGACAAACAGAGCTGTAGAATTCTACCCCCACAGAAACTGACTCTCAGAAAACCTTAGCATCTTTCTAATCCATAAGCAAACAAGTTCTTTGAAGAGGCTTTCAGATTTTTCTCTTTCTTTTCCTATCCTTTCTTTCCTCTCTCCTTCCCTCCCTTCCTTTCTTTCTATGTATCTATTGATTAAAAACAAAATCTGGAGAAGGAAATGGCAACCTACTCCAGTACTCTTGCCTGGAAAATCCCATGGACAGAAGAGCTTTGTAGGCTACAGTCCATGGTGTCGCAGAGTCGGACACGACTGAGCAACTTCACTTCACTTTTCACTTCATGGATAAAATCAGTTTCACAAAACAATATTTACCCTTACCACAGATGGTACACTACGATATTTTCTTTTCCCTCCTATTCTGTTCCATTAGGAATAATGATGATAATAGCCAACTTTCTCCCCAAAACTGGTCCCTGATACATTCACTTAGAAATGTATTTACTGAGAATTTACTGAGCTCCTTGCTTTTCCTCAAACTTCCTGAATGATAGCCTGGATCTGTCATTTTCACTTTCCCGCCTCCCATTCATCCCTTCTAGAAAATCATAAACTGTCCTTTGCTGCTGCTAAGCTGCTGACAATGGCTCACCAACCCTCAACACCTGACATTTGTCAGAGATGACTCCGTTTCTCCTCGCTTCCCTCTTGGTCTCCTCTGCTGGCTCTTCTTTGGTCCTCAGTCCATACGTATCTGTTTCCCAGTCTCCGCCCTGCAACCCCCCTCCTCTCTCTCTGTGCTCAGTTCCTGGGGCTGCTCACCCCACCCCTGCCCCGTGCCTTCAGCTGCTCCCCGATGTTGAGGCGTGTGTATCTGCATCTCTTACCAGTACCTCTGACATCAGCCTTTGTCAGACCTCTCTGGCCACCCGCTTGCTTGTTGGCTCCACTGGGGAGTTCCATGGGCCTTGCACTCCACTGAATCAAAGATTTAGTTTTCACTCAAACTTGCCCCTCCAGGTCCTGATCTTAGGCAAAGGTGCCACCACCCACCCACCTGTATAAACCAGGAAGCTGTGACTCCTCCAAGGCTCCTGCTCTCTCTTCCTCCTCCCCACAGTCAGTACATGCCCAAGCCTCTCAGGGCTATCTGCTTCACTGTTTGCATCACCTGATCCTGGTCCAGATGATGGCATTTCTTGCCTAGACTGTGGAGATAGCTTGAGGTCTCCCTGCCTGCATATCTTCACCCCCAGGCTAAGCTCTTTGGAGCAGTAAGAGGGTTTCTTTTTAAAATGCAATACTGATCCTGTCTCTATCTGGTTTAAAATCTTCCCATGACTATTGCTTCTAGCGTGAAGTTGTAGGGAGAAGGCGATGGCACCCCACTCCAGTACTCTTGCCTGGCAAATCCCATGGACAGAGAAGCCTGGTAGGCTGCATTCCATGGGGTCGCTAGGAGTCAGACAGGACTGAGTGACTTCACTTTCACGCATTGGAGAAGGAAATGGCAACCCACTTCAGTGTTCTTGCCTGGAGAAGCCCAGGGATGGGGAAGTCTGGCAGGCTGCCGTCTATGGGGTCGCATAGAGTCGGACACGACTGAAGCGACTTAGCAGCAGCAGCAGCAGCAGCAACATGCTATAAAGAATCCTATGTAATCTGACCCCAGCTTACCTCTCCTGCCTCACACTTCTGTGTCTTCGTGTTCCAGACGTAGCAACCATCTTGGCTTCCTTGGCCAAGGGGTGCCCCTCCCTCTGTTCCAAACTTCGTACCTCCTGTTCTCTAGAACTAGACCTCTGGTTAATGTGCACCGCTGTGCAGCTTAGCTGGGCAGCTCTTCAGGAGGCCTTCTCTGACCTGCTCTAAGTGGGTCTGCAGCAGCCTCTGCCTCTTCCGTCACGGTTCTCACCTCACAGGGTCATAAAGGGCTCAGGCNCAGACCCATCACAAGCATGGAAATTGAAACTGAAATCAAAAATCTTCCAGCAAACAAAAGCCCAAGTCCAGATGGCTTCACAGCTGAATTCTACCAAATATTTAGAGAAGAGTTAACACCTATCCTACTCAAACTCTCACAGAAAACTGCAGAGGAAGGTAAACTTCCAAACTCATTTCATGAGGCCACCATCACCCTGACACCAAAACCTGACAAAGATGCCACAAAAAAAATAAACTGCAGGCCAATATCACTGATGAACATAGATGAAAAAATCTTTAACTAAATTCTAGCAATCAGAATCCAACAAAACATTTAAAAGATCATATACTATGAACAAGTGTGCATTACCCCAGGGATGTACTGATTCTTCAATAACTGCCAATCAATCAATGTAATTCAACACATTAACAAATTGAAAAATTAAAGCCATACGATTACGTCAATAGTTGCAGAGAAGAGCTTTGATAAAATTCAATATCCATTTATGATAAAAAACTCTCCAGAAAGCAGGAATAGATTTAACATACCTCAACATACTAAAAGCTATATGTGAGATACCCACAGCAAACATNCATTTAAAAGATCATATACTATGAACAAGTGTGCATTCCCCCAGGGATGTACTGATTCTTCAATAACTGCCAATCAATCAATGTAATTCACCACATTAACAAACTGAAAGATTTCTAAGTACAGTTTCAATTTCTTGCTTGTGATGGGTCTGTTAAGATTTTCTATTTCTTCCTTGTTCAGTTTTATAAAGTTGTCACTTTCTAAGAATTTGTTCATTTCTTCCATGTTGTCCATTTTATTCGTATACAATTGCTAAGAGTAGTCCCTTATGATCCTTTGTATTTCTGTGTTGTCTGTTGTGATCTCTCCATTTTCATTTCTAATTTTATTGATTTGATTTTTCTCCCTTTTTTTCTTGATGAGTCTGGCCAGTGGCTTGTCAATTATCTTTATCCTCTCGAAAAACCAACTTTTGGCTTTGTTGATTTTTGCTATGGTCTCTTTTGTTTCCTTTGAATTTATTTCTGCCCTCATTTTTATGATTTATTTCCTTGTACTAACCATGGAGTTCTTCATTTCTTCTTTTTCTAGTTGCTCTAGGTGTAGAGTTAGGTTATTTATTTGACTTTTTTCTTCTCTCTTGAGGTATGCTTGTATTGCTATGAACCTTCCCCTTAGCACTGCTTTTATAGCATCACACAGGTCTTGGGTTGTTGTGTTTTCATTTTCATTCATTTCTAGGCATATTTTAATTTCTTTTTTGATTTCTTTTATGATTTGTTGGTTATTTAGCAGCATGTTGCTTAGCCTCCATATGTTGAAATTTTTAATAGTTTTTCTCCAATAATTGAGATCTAATCTTATTGTGTTGTGGTCAGAAAAGGTGCTTGAATGATAGTAAAATTGCAGGATATAAAATCAACAGAAAGAAATCCCTTGCATTCCTGTACACTAATATTGAGAAAATAGAAAGAGAAATTAAGGGAACAATTCCTTTCACCATTGCAATGAAGATAATAAAATACTTAGGAATATATCTACCTAAAGAAACTAAAGACTTATACATAGAAAACTATAAAACACTGGTGAAAGAAATCAAAGAGGACACTAAAAGATGGAGACATATACCATATTCATGAAATGAAAGAATCAGTATAATGAAAATGAGTACACTACCCAAAGCAATCTATATATTCAACTCAATCCTTATCAAGCTACCAATGTTATTTTTCACAGAGCAAGAACAAATAATTTCACGGTTTGTATGGAAATACAAAAAAATCTTGAATAGCCAAAGAAATCTTGAGAAAGCAAAATGGAACTGGAGGAATCAATCGGCCTGACTTCAGGCTCTGTTACAAAGCCGCAGTCATCAAGAGAGTATGATACTTTACAAAGACAGAAATATAGATCAATGGAACAAAATAGAAAGCCCAGAAATAAAGCCATGCACCCATCGACACCTTATCTTTGACAAAGGAGGCAAGAATATACAATGGAGAAAAGACAACATCTTTANAGAGAGTATGATACTTTACAAAGACAGAAATATAGATCAATGGAACAAAATAGAAAGCCCAGAAATAAAGCCATGCACCCATCGACACCTTATCTTTGACAAAGGAGGCAAGAATATACAATGGAGAAAAGACAACATCTTTAAAAAGTTGTGCTGGGAAAACTGGTCAACCACTTGTAAAATGATGAAACTAGAACACTTTCTAACACCACACACAAAAATAAACTCAAAATGAATTAAAGATCTAAACGTAAGACCGGAAACTATGAAACTCTTAGAGGAGAGCACAGGAAAAACACTGTCTGTCATAAATCACAGCAAGATCCTCTATGACTCACCTCCCAGAATATGGANCTTCCCCCTTCCCTCCTCTGGCCCTGTCTCTCTCTCGTTTTAGCCTGTCAGTCCTATCAATCATCTGGGCCCTCCCCACCTTTCCCCTTTGTCCAGTCTTCCTGACAAGAAACAGACTGTCTCTTACCACCACACTCAGCAGGCAAAGAACCCCGGACTAGAGGCCAGGACAGGGGATTCCAGGCCTGGCTTTGTCACCAGCTGACCTGGGCAAGAACAGCTTAACAATAACGTATCTGCTCCGCGGTTTCCCCCTGATAAAATCGGAGGACTGTTGACTCTTGCCTGGAAAATCCCTTGGATGGAGGAGCCTGGTGGGCTGCAGTCCATGGGGTCACTAAGAGTCGGGCACGACTGAGCGACTTCACTTTCATTTTTCACTTTCATGCACTGGAGAAGGAAATGGCAACCCACTCCAGTGTTCTTGCCTGGAGAATCCCAGGGACGGGGGAGCCTGGTGGGCTGCCGTCTATGGAGTCGCACAGAGTTGGATATGACTGAAGCAACTTAGCAGCAGCAGTTGTCTCCTTGACCCCCCTGCCACAGCGCCCTCTACAGGGGAGGAGGGCTCATCTACACCACCATTCAGCAGCCTTTCTGGCTAGTCTAGTCCTTGGGGGCCAGTGAACTCTGGGGAAATTGTTATCAGGCTTGCGTTACATAATCACGTGATTGCGTGCAAAGGAGTGTGTGCTCAATTTATTACCATCTGTCCCAGGACAAACAGAGCTGTAGAATTCTACCCCCACAGAAACTGACTCTCAGAAAACCTTAGCATCTTTCTAATCCATAAGCAAACAAGTTCTTTGAAGAGGCTTTCAGATTTTTCTCTTTCTTTTCCTATCCTTTCTTTCCTCTCTCCTTCCCTCCCTTCCTTTCTTTCTATGTATCTATTGATTAAAAACAAAATCTGGAGAAGGAAATGGCAACCTACTCCAGTACTCTTGCCTGGAAAATCCCATGGACAGAAGAGCTTTGTAGGCTACAGTCCATGGTGTCGCAGAGTCGGACACGACTGAGCAACTTCACTTCACTTTTCACTTCATGGATAAAATCAGTTTCACAAAACAATATTTACCCTTACCACAGATGGTACACTACGATATTTTCTTTTCCCTCCTATTCTGTTCCATTAGGAATAATGATGATAATAGCCAACTTTCTCCCCAAAACTGGTCCCTGATACATTCACTTAGAAATGTATTTACTGAGAATTTACTGAGCTCCTTGCTTTTCCTCAAACTTCCTGAATGATAGCCTGGATCTGTCATTTTCACTTTCCCGCCTCCCATTCATCCCTTCTAGAAAATCATAAACTGTCCTTTGCTGCTGCTAAGCTGCTGACAATGGCTCACCAACCCTCAACACCTGACATTTGTCAGAGATGACTCCGTTTCTCCTCGCTTCCCTCTTGGTCTCCTCTGCTGGCTCTTCTTTGGTCCTCAGTCCATACGTATCTGTTTCCCAGTCTCCGCCCTGCAACCCCCCTCCTCTCTCTCTGTGCTCAGTTCCTGGGGCTGCTCACCCCACCCCTGCCCCGTGCCTTCAGCTGCTCCCCGATGTTGAGGCGTGTGTATCTGCATCTCTTACCAGTACCTCTGACATCAGCCTTTGTCAGACCTCTCTGGCCACCCGCTTGCTTGTTGGCTCCACTGGGGAGTTCCATGGGCCTTGCACTCCACTGAATCAAAGATTTAGTTTTCACTCAAACTTGCCCCTCCAGGTCCTGATCTTAGGCAAAGGTGCCACCACCCACCCACCTGTATAAACCAGGAAGCTGTGACTCCTCCAAGGCTCCTGCTCTCTCTTCCTCCTCCCCACAGTCAGTACATGCCCAAGCCTCTCAGGGCTATCTGCTTCACTGTTTGCATCACCTGATCCTGGTCCAGATGATGGCATTTCTTGCCTAGACTGTGGAGATAGCTTGAGGTCTCCCTGCCTGCATATCTTCACCCCCAGGCTAAGCTCTTTGGAGCAGTAAGAGGGTTTCTTTTTAAAATGCAATACTGATCCTGTCTCTATCTGGTTTAAAATCTTCCCATGACTATTGCTTCTAGCGTGAAGTTGTAGGGAGAAGGCGATGGCACCCCACTCCAGTACTCTTGCCTGGCAAATCCCATGGACAGAGAAGCCTGGTAGGCTGCATTCCATGGGGTCGCTAGGAGTCAGACAGGACTGAGTGACTTCACTTTCACGCATTGGAGAAGGAAATGGCAACCCACTTCAGTGTTCTTGCCTGGAGAAGCCCAGGGATGGGGAAGTCTGGCAGGCTGCCGTCTATGGGGTCGCATAGAGTCGGACACGACTGAAGCGACTTAGCAGCAGCAGCAGCAGCAGCAACATGCTATAAAGAATCCTATGTAATCTGACCCCAGCTTACCTCTCCTGCCTCACACTTCTGTGTCTTCGTGTTCCAGACGTAGCAACCATCTTGGCTTCCTTGGCCAAGGGGTGCCCCTCCCTCTGTTCCAAACTTCGTACCTCCTGTTCTCTAGAACTAGACCTCTGGTTAATGTGCACCGCTGTGCAGCTTAGCTGGGCAGCTCTTCAGGAGGCCTTCTCTGACCTGCTCTAAGTGGGTCTGCAGCAGCCTCTGCCTCTTCCGTCACGGTTCTCACCTCACAGGGTCATAAAGGGCTCAGGTTTCTCCTCTCTGCCTCCAGATGGCAAGCTCTGTGAGTCTAGGGACTCCGCTGTGTTGGTTGCTATGTCTTTGGCACAACATAGACACTCCATGAGAATTTGTAAAAGAATGCGTTTTTTGATTGAACGAATGTTGGAAACATAACAGAACCACCACAGTGTTAGGGACAGTAACCAACATTTGGAACAGGAACTGTTACAGAGTCGGAGGATGTTGGAATCATGTCCATATAGTGTCCATATAGGCTTATAGTATACAGATTTGTGGGACCAAAGGATATTCAGTTCCACTGCTTCCCAGCTGCAATATCAAGCAAGGTGATGAAGCCCTTTCTCTGATTTTTGGTTTCATTTTTTACAAAGTGCTGATAAGAGTCCCTGCCAGTCCAGTCTGTGGGTTTTAAGCCATGAAACCGTGAACGTGACTATGAGTGTGTACATATTGTTCCCTTTGATCTGATTGAGTTTCTTTGCAACGAAACAGCTGTCCTGGGCTTTTCACGGGGAGACCTGGTTGGATTATTTTACTTAAACTATCTGCACTTTGGGACTTATTTTCCTGGGGACTCAGGACAACCCCTGCCCTTGACTGGCATGCGTCAGTACCCAGTGTTAGGCCCTGGGCGGGAGGACAAACATCCTTCAGGAACAGTTCTCTATAATCAAGTCAGGCTGAACTGCCTTCGAAGTCTGGATTTTACAGATGAGGAAACTGAAGCTCAGAGAGGGTGGGAACTTGTCCAGGGTCACACAGCATGTTAAGGCAGAGCCACAGCTAGAATCTACTCCTTTGGGCTCTGAGTCATCAGGGGATCTCCTTAGATTCCCAATCTCTCTAGTTCTAGACTATCTGGAGGCATTCACTTTGGTCTAGAACAATAGAAACCATGCTTTGGGTTTCTGCAGATGGCAGTGTTCCAGGTTCATTCTTCAGATGGTTCCAGATCATTACATTCTGGGTCTGCCAGCTGAGCAGAGTTCTGGTTAATTATTCCTTCCGTGACCACAGTAAGGTCATGTGCACAAAATGGTTCTCATAGCCCTGTGTGAGATGAAGAGAAGGAAAGGGGCATTTAGTTTAGGCTCTGGGCTGAGTGCACACGTCCATTACATCATCTTACCTCTGTCGTTTGAATGAGGAAACTGAGGCTTAGAGAGTTAAAACAACTTGTCACTCAGCTCACAGATGGAAGAGCCAGAACCCCAGCCGGATTCTGAGGCCCGCACTGTTTCAGCTGCATCACGCTGCCTCCCTTAGGCACTCACTGCCTCCTGCCCTGGGAAGTGGACTGAGCAGGGAGGCTGCTGGGAAAATGATGGGCCACAGAGTACAGTGGGAACAGCCAGAAAAAGTGGGGAAGAACACAACTCTTAAACATACAGACCTAGGATGGAATCTGGGCTCTGCTGCTTCCTTTTAGCCCTTAAAGACTCCACTTCCTTTTCTGTAAAATAAAGGAAATTATTACCTTGCAAGGTAGTGGAAGGGATCCAATGGATTCACTTATGTAAAGTGGTTCACATGATTCTGGACATAAAATATTTGCTCAGTGTATTGGAGAAGGAAATGGCAGCCACTCCAGTGTTCTTGCCTGGAGGATCCCAGGGACCGGGGAGCCTGGTGGGCTGCCGTCTATCGGGTTGCACAGGGTCGGACGCGACTGAAGTGACTTAGCAGCAGCAGCAGCAGCAGCGTTTATTGCGTGTTGTGCGTATGTGCTCAGTCACGTCCAGCTCTCTGTGACTCCATGGACTGTAGCCTGCCAAGTTCCTCTGTCCATGGAATTTTCCAAGCAAGAATACTGGCGTGGGTTGCCATTTCCTACTCCAGGGGATCTTCCCAGCCCAGGGATTGAACCTGTGTCTCTTGTGTCTTCTGGTTGGCAGGTAAATTCTTTACCACTTGCCATCTGGGAAGCCCACGTGTTTATTATGGTCAATAAAATAATCATCTCTTACAATAAACATTTTAGAAGGAGGTGGTCGGTAAATTCTTGTTGGTTAATTTGGGGTGCTCAGATCGCATACCTGCCTGCAGAGCTTAGAGCAGAGGGTAAAGGAGTGGAGGGCCAGGGAGGGGACTTATATGTATGAAACTCCTGCTGTGTGTCAGGCACTGGGCTAAATGTCACTATTGCCCAAATCACCTCTGTGAACACGCAGCACAACAAAGTAGGTGTGATCATTCATTCGAGTTAAGAGCTGGGAAAACTGAGGCTTAGCAAAAGGGAGGAGTTAGATGACTTGCAAGTGGCTAGATGGAGATTTAAACCTCAGGCTGGGGAGTTGCAAGCCACACCCCTCCAGGATCACACCTGCCAGAACCTCCCTCAGAGCAGGTGAGTCAGCTCTAGCTCACCTGCTGAGAGGTGCCCTGTGGCACGCCCCACGCAGGGCCACCACACTGGACCCTCTGAGGGGGCTCTGGTTCCAGGGAAGCGCACACTGATCATTAGGGCTTTGCCCGATCACCTCTGCTCCCCTCAGTCTCTCAGTGCTCTTGGGAGGTCACGAGGGGGCCTCTGCCTGCCCATCCAGGCTCACAGATGATGGTCACCTGCACCAGCCACAGGCCCCCAGACACTGCAGTGCTTCCCATCCTCCAAATGTCTGCTCTGGCTGTTTCCTCTGTTCTTAATAACCTCTCCCCTTAAACCCGAAGATGAAATCCTGAGTATCTGTCGTAAAAGGCCTAGGAGCTGGGAGGTCAAGGTCTAGCCATAAAACCAGGGCTTGAGTAGGGGAAGCAGGATGATCTGAGTGTGAGGAGGCAGAAGCAGAGAAGAGGTAAAGGAAGAGAGAGGGTTGGGAGAGAAGAGGGTGAAAGGGCAGAGCAGGACCCAGGGTGCTCTTACATAATGGTGCGTGCCCATGGACGATGCATGACTGAACTCAGGTACCTTCCTGGGCAGGTGAAGAGAGTTCATCCCCGGCAGGCTCTGTGCTTCCAGAGCAAATATCCAGGAAACAATTGCACAAGAGAGGAATGCTTCAGCCTTTGGTGAGCAGCCGGGATCAGTGACTTGTCCATGGCAGATATGGGGGCCTCCTCCCCCTCCCAACAGGCTCCAAGTCCTATTCTTTGGAGCTTCAGGGTGAGTTCTCTACCCAAACGCAAAAAGGGTATTTGTCTTTCATTTCATTTCTGGGGGTAGTCACAGGAATTAAACGTCTGTAGACTATTTCTTAGGTTGCTCAGTGGTAAAGAATACTGCCAGTGCAGGAGACACAGGTTTGATCCCTAGGTCAGGAAGATCCCCTGGAGGAGGAAATGGCAACCTGCTCCAGTATACTTGCCTGGGAATTCCATGGACAGAGGAGCCTGGCAGGCTACAGTCCATAGGGTCACAAAAGAGTTGGACACGACTGAGCGACTGCTCACGCACGCACGCAGACTCTTGCCAGGTTTCCTGGTGTGGTTACCTTTGATGCTCATGGGGACCCTGGAAAGGGGGACTCAAGCCCTTGCTTTACAGACTGGGGCTCAGAGAGGTTGTCCATGGCCGTGCTGTGAGAAAGAGGCAGAGCTGCGATTTAAACTTAGTTTTTGTGCTGTTGGTGCCTGTGTCGGTGGCTCTGATAAATAAAACTTAGACTTAACAACTTACTGAGACTTTCAATAGGCAAGATACAGATCTTAACTCATTTAATCCTCGCAACTCTATGAGGAATGCACTCATGTTATCATTCCTATTTTACAGAAAGGGAAACTGAGGCACGTTGTTGTTGTTTAGTTGCTAAGTCATGCCTGACTCTTGTGACCTCATGGACTGTAACCCTGCCAGTCTCCTCTGTCCATGGAATTTTCCAGGTAGTAATACTGGAGTGGGTTACTATTTCCTTCTCTGGGGATCTTCCCGACTCAGGAGTCGAGCACAGGCCTCCTGCATCAGCAGGTGGATTCTTTACCACTGGGCCACCGGGTAAGTCCAGCTGAGACACACAAAAGTTAAATAACTTATTTGATTCACAGACTTAGTAAGTGGTAGAGCCAGACTTAAATTCAGGCCCTCCGGTTCCACATTCCATGTTCTTAACCACTGCACTTATGTGGGGGTTCAGGGTGGAGGAAGTTCCACATGTGCCCTGAGGCCCCTGCCCTCTCACTCATGGATAAGGGCTCACTGAGCCCCCAAGTTCAACAGAATGGTCAGCTGGCCTGGCCTGGCCTGGGACAGGCAAGTGGATGAGGCGTGTCTTCTGGGGATGGTTGCCAGGCTTATTTAGCTCAGCTCGGGTCAGGGCAGGTTGTGACACTGCAGGAACTCTGGTGCCCTGTTCTAGGTTTCTTATCTCCAGTGGAAACCAGCAGATAAGAGGCTGTTGAACTTACCCGCAGTTCCCATGGGTTGAGGTCATGGGTGGGTGTGGAAAGCTGGTTCTAGTGGGGTCAGGGCACTTGGGCACATGTGGTCAGGAAAGCTGGAGACTGGGGTGCCAGCCCTGCCTCTGGCCCAGCTCACTGCACACACCAGACAGATCCTTGTACCTGGCACCAGTCTCCCATCTGCCCAGTAAGGGGCTTGGATGGTGCAGTTTCTCAGGCCCCTTCCATTCAGGCCCCTTCCAGCCCTGGACCCTCTTCTCTGAGCTATGACTCCTTAGATATGGCTTTTGTTTTCAAACGAAGGAAACTCCTTGTCAAGCACCTTCTAGGTCAGGAGGAATTCCAGGCAGTTTTCAATCTTGATTTTTAGTGACGGTCCTAACCAAAGCCAAAGAATGTTCAAACTACTACACAGTTGCACTCATCTCACACGCTAGTGAAGTAATCCTTGAAATCCTCCAAGCCAGCCTTCAACAGTACATGAACCATGAACTTCCAGATGTTCAAGCTGGATAAAACATCTACTTCTGCTTTTTGGCTACACCAAAGCTTTTGACTGTGTAGATGACAACAAACTGTGGAAAATTCTTCAAGAGGTGGGAATTCCAGACCACCTGACCTGCCTCTTGAGATATCTATATGCAGGACAAGAAGCAACAGTTATAACCAGACATGGAACAACAGACTGGTTCCAAGTTGGGAAAGGAGTTTGTCAAGGCTGTATATTGTCACCCTGCCTATTTAATTTATATGAAGAATACATCATGAGAAATGCCGGCTTGGATGATGCACAAATTGGAATCAAGATTGCCGGGGGAAGTACCAATAAACTCAGATATGCAGATGACACCACCCTTATGGCAGAAAGCAAAGAACTAAAGAGCCTCTTGATGAAAGTGAAAGAGGAGAGTGAAAAAATTGGCTTAAAACTCAACGTTCAGAAAACTAAGATCATAGCATCCAGTCCAATCACTTCGTGGCAAATGGGGAAACAGTGGAAACAGTGTGAGACTTAATTTAGTTGGGCTCTAAAATCACTGCAGATGGTGACTGCAGCCATGAAATTAAAAAAACACTTGCTCTTTGGAAGAAAAGCTATGACCAACCTAGACAGCATATTAAAAAGCAGAAACATTACTTTGCCAACAAATGACCATCTAGTTAAAGCTATGGTTTTTCCAGTAGTCATGTATGGATGTGAGAGTTGGACAATAAAGAAAGCTGAGCACCAAAAAATTGATGCTTTTGAACTGTGGTGCTGGAGAAGACTCTTGAGAGTCCCTTGGACTGCAAGGAGATCCAACCAGTCCATCCTAAAGGAAAGCAGTCCTAAATACTCATTGGAAGGACTAATGTTGACGCTGAAACTCCAGTACTTTGGCCACTTGATGTGAAGAACTGACTCAATGGAAAAGACTGATGATGGAAAAGACTGAAGGCGGGAGGAGAAGGGGCAACAGAGGATGGGATGGTTGAATGGTGTCACCAACTTGATGAACATGAGTTTGAGTAAGCTCCAGGAGTTGTTGATGGACAGGGAAGCCTGGTATGCTGCAGTCCACGAGATCACAAAGAGCTGGACATGACCGAGTGACTGAACTGAACTGAACTGAACTGACCAAAGGAATGACTGATGGTAGAGAATAGACCTGGCATTCAGATTGTGTGCCTTGGGACTGTTTCACTGACTGTGAAAAGATGGATATACTTCTATTTGCTTTGTAAAGAGCCATTTCCCTTCATTTCTTCTTGTGCTCCCAAGTCTGCCGGACACTCCAGCAGCTCAGTGGTTAGTGCCGGGCAGCCCCTGTCCTAGCCAGGAGTGCCAAGCTCCATTTATCCATGCCGCCATATTGCTCTGTGGCCATACAGTGGTCAAGCAGTGTGACTATCGCCCCGGGTGAGCAGCAGTGTAGTGGGGTAGAGCAGGTCAGATGCAAGAGATCATGCCCTGCCTCAGCTGTGAACTCTCTGTGCGCCATCAAGCCACTTCTCTTCTCTCAGCTTCAGTGTCTCCAAGGTGCCCACCTCACAGCATTGTGTTAAATGCAGTCAAGGGAGCAAGGCACTTAGACACTGAGCGTGTGCTAGCTCACCTTTTGGCAGACTGATGAGAAATCAACCTTGGATTCGGGGGAGAGGAAGAAGGATAACGTGGTATGATAGAAAGAGGTGAATTTTCGAGCCAGAAAGACCCAATTCAGTCTGGTTCTGTCACTTATCCACCGTTACAGGCTGATCCGTACATTCAAGTCCTAACTCCCAATACCTCTGAATGCCTGTATTCAGAGATATAGTCTTTAGAGAAGTAATTAAATTAAAATGAGGTCATTAGGGCAAATTCATTTCCAACATGACTGGTGCCCTTCTTAGAAGAGGAAATTTGGACACAGACACATATAGAAGAGGAGCGCCACGTGGACATGAAGATGGTCTCCTATAATCCAAGAAGAGTGCCCAAGAACCAACCCTGCTCACACCTTGACCTCAGACTTCTAGCCTGCAGGACGGTGAGAAAGCAAATTTCTATGGTTTAAACCATTCAGTCTGTGTGCTTTGTTAGGGCAGCTATAGCAAATGGATGCACTCACTCCGCAACATCGAGCTAGTTACTTCACCTTTCTGCGCTTCAGTAGTACGTTGAATTAGGTACTGCCTGAGAAAGCCCAAACATATAGTAGGCTTTGAGCAAGTGCTACCTTTGCCTCCCCTCAGTGCATGGGAAGGGAAGCTGGCTCTCTCAGGAGAGGCGGGTGGTGACATTCCTGAGTCATCCTACTTCAGCATGAACCTGCGGGACACCTGACTCTTGACTTGGCCCTTACCCGACCGCAGACTAGCAGTCCTGCCCTCAGCCCCACCCCTGGCCTTGACACTGGCTTTCTGGCTGCCAGGCTAGAGGTGATCAGAGTTCACAGAGGTTTTTGCCCCTGGCCAGGTTCAGTGGCAAACCTGCTGTGTATTGTTGG
This sequence comes from Neotragus pygmaeus, assembly GCA_006410875.1. Taxonomy (NCBI): domain Eukaryota; kingdom Metazoa; phylum Chordata; class Mammalia; order Artiodactyla; family Bovidae; genus Neotragus; species Neotragus pygmaeus. The sequence continues at coordinate 1,024,143 of SJYV01051075.1, forward strand.
CCAGTTTGGTTTAGGCTCTACCCAACACCAGGGCAGGGTTGGAGGGGTAGGGAAGGTGGCCTGGGGGTGTTCTCAGGGTGACAGAGCTGACTGTTGCGTTGCATTGCATTTCCCCAAATACGTGCATATTGTATTTCATCTGCTGATCATATAGCAACCCCTTAAGGTGGGCTGGGCTAATGGCTCCTCTTGACACAAAGAAAAACTGAGGCCCAGAAGTGTTAAGGGGTCCTTCGCAACTCAACAAACCCTTGTTGGGATTAGGACCTTGGGATCCAGACTCAACCCCTGGCTCCTTGCACCATGGGGACCACTCACTTGCCCTCCAAGCCTTTGGGAGTCTGTGGGGTGTGTGGGAAATGCATGACCCAGGAGTCAGATCTCGGCCAGGTCCGGAACCAGCTCTGTGACCCTGGACAAGGACCCGCCTCACCAGTGCACCGAGAGGCTTCGTGAGAGAGGGCGGCTAGCTCTGCCCCTGGAGCTCTCACAATAAATGATGGCTATTGTGACTTTTTCATAACTAACTGCTCAGTAACTGTGGCTGAATTGAATTCCTGGAGAGCCAGGAAATGTGTCTGTGGGTGGGAGAGACGTCTGGCACTTCCACGGGGGCCCAAGCCTTCCTTCCTACATGCCTCCTCCCCGGAACCCTAGCAGCACTGGAGAGGGAGTGTAATGGGGTGGGGTGGGGGGTCTACAGCTGGGTGGGTCTGGAATTTACCTCCCCCAGCCCACTGTGCCTGTCTGGAACTCCTGTCTCCGTATCTGCAGTTCCCCATCAATAAACACTTTTACTTTCTTTATAACGGGCTTCCCTGGTGGCTCAGACAGTAAAGAATCTGCCTTCAACGCAGGAGACTTGGATTTGATCCCTGGGTTGGGAAGATACCCTGAAGAAGGGAATGGCTGCCCACTCCAGTGTTCTTGCCTGGAGAGTTCCACGGACCACGGAGCCTGGTGAGCTTCATAACACCTACCACCATCCAGGCTTCTTTGGACTATGATATTTTCACTGTCGCCTGCCCCTCCCCCTCCCCAGCCCTCATAGAATGACAGTCACACAGCAGGAATTTTGTCTGTGTTTCCCCTGCTCTATCTCCTGCACCTAAAACAGTGCCTGGCACGTAGTGTTCACTCATTATGTGTGGAAGGAATGAATGAGGTGATCATTTGTGGTCAGCTCTTTTCCGCATTTGTGGAGGTTGCTCCAGTCAGAGCCCCAGTCTGTTTTCTAGAGGCTTCCAGCCTTTATAGGGAGGCGGACACAGGCTGTGACCAGGGTGTGACTTGCACTTCCAGGAGGTGCCTGGGCTGGGAGAAGCTAGAGCAGGGGACATGAATCCACTTCAGGAAGAAGGAAGGGCCACATGGGAGGACTGGGGCAGGCTCTCAGAGCAGCCTCTGCTAAAGAAATAAAAAACAGTCAGAGTTAGAGAGACAAGGAGGAGACAGCCTTCCAGGCAGTAACAGCACGTGCAACGGCCCAAAGGCAAGAGAGGTCACATGGAGTCAGAGGCATCCTGTGTAGAGACAGGCAAGGCAGAGGAGTACTGGGCTCGGGGGGCAGGGAGGGGCACCCGAGGGAACAGCGGAGTCTGGGGGGAGCGCAGCAGTTGTTGTTCAGTTGCTAACTCTTTTCCGGTTCTTTTTGACCCCATGGACTGCAGCGCACCAGTCTTCTCTGTCCTTCACTGTCTCAGAGGAGTTTGCTCAAATTCATGTCCATTGAATCGGTGATGCCATCCAACCATCTCATCCTCTGTCGCCCCCTTTTCTTCCTGCCCTCAACCTTCCCAGCATCAGGGTCTTATCCAATGAGTCAGCTCTTCGCATCAGGTGGCCAAAGTATTGGCGCTTCAGCATCAGTCCTTCCAAAGAATACTCAGGATTGATTTCCTTTAGGATTGACGGGTTGATCTCCTTGCTGTCCAAGGGACTCCCAAGAGTCTTCTCTAGTACTGCAGTTTGAAAGCACAGCTGGGGGATGTGTAAATCCAAGCTGTTTCTCCTCCCAGTTCTCAAGGCTTCCTTCCCGCCTACTGCAAGGTAGGGCTGCCACTGCTAGCCAAGGAGTTGTGGCTGTTTCCTCCCTACTGCCTGACTTCCAGGTAAGCGCATTCTCCCCGCTGAGCTGGTGTCTGTCTCAGCCTCTCTCTTGAGAAAGAATGGGCTTGGGGTCAAGGCTTGCCCATCAAGGCCAGTGGGCGTGGGGTGGGGTCTTGGAACAGCCGCTCTCCTTTCTGAGCCCAGTTTCCTGCTCAAACTTACAGTGGTTGGATAATAAGTGCTTTCCAGGCCTCCCTCCCTGGAATTTTGGATTTTGACAGATGGAGCAGGGTTGGGGACAATGTGGTGGCTTTTCCAGTCAGGAGACCTCCTCAGTGGCCCCAGGAAGCGTGACTCATTCCAGTCTCGCTAGGGGTGGGGATCAGGCTCCTGACTCCCACTCTCCAGAGAAGCCTCTGGGCATAGCCAGTCCTGGGGGAGCCCTGAAGCCAGAGAGATGATCTATCACAGACTTTCTTGGTGACCCCGGCAAGTTTCTCCCTCTTTTTAGACTTTGGTCTCCTCTTTTGTCCCTGGAGAAGGAAATGGCATCCCACTCAAGTATTCTTGCTGGGAAAATCCCATGGACAGAGGTGCCTGGCGGGGTGTTGTCCGTGGGGACACAGTTGAGCAACTGAGCGGGAGCATAAACTCATCTTTTGTGAGACAGGTTATAACAGCGCCTGCCTTGTTTATCAAGAGCCTGGAGACCTACCTGCTCCTTGTCCTGGATTTGGTGCTGGCTCATCTTGGGCAAGTCTGTCCCCTTTTGGGGCCTCAGTCTTCTCATCTGTGTGCTTAGAGGATCGATCATCAGGGGAAAGGATTTCCTACGCAGACATCCTCCCCAGGCTCATAGGTTCTCTGGATTGGTTGGTTCTTAGTGATCGCACCACTGGCATATACTCTCCCAAGTGTGCTTGAATGCTTCCCTGAGTCACCACACCTCCTGCAGCTTCCTTCTGCCTTGGACAGCTCTAGCAGAAGGGCCCTCCTCATACTCTTTATTTTCCTTTCTGCATCACCCAAACACTGGCATCAGTCCTACCTCTGGAGGCTACGAAACTCCATACAATTCAACAGACTAGGCCCCGGGCACCTGACCAGGCCTTGTGCTGGATTCCAGAGACATGGAGGAATTGGAAATGATCATGGTCCTCTAGGCTGTCATTGTCAAACCGGGAAACAGACCAGTAAACAAACTTATAATTTCAGTAAAAGCTTGGGGCATGAAAGAGAATGCTGGGACCACTGGAGAAAAGCGCCATTGAGTGAGAAGTGAAAAGGCAGGCTGGGTGTCGCAGGTACCAGGCCAAGAAACTTCTCTGTTCCTCCAGCAAGGACTGCAGAGATACAGATCTGTTCAGCCCCAGGTTCAATAATAATCCTGGCTGCCATCTACATCTCCTGGGTACCAGGCCTCAGTGCCTTATCAACCACCCTCAGTAACTAGCTCATCGAATCATCACAACAATGCTGACAGGTGGTAATGCTTATTCCCATTTCATAGATGGGAAAACTGAGGCCCAGAGCAACCGGGTATCTTCCCTAAAAGTTCACATGGTCAGTATACTTTGAGCCTGATTAGAATGAATCTGGCTGAAAGCCTCTTTCTAGGCTTTGCTGCCTCTTATTTGTCCATCTGTCCCTGTTGTGACCGAGTTTGGGGTCTGTTAGGACCAGAATCGGGCCCTGGCTGCTAGTTCATTTTCTAAGGAAAGGGAGCGGGGTGGGAGGCTCCCAGCTGGCATGGAGATTTTGGACCTGAATGGAGAGTTAGGAGGCTCATCATGGTGGAGGAATTCTAGGTATTGCCTGCAGCCTTAGGAGGTACACCTTTGTGTGGGTGAATAGGGGCGCTCTCTTGTCCTCTTAAATTCCCCGTTAAAAGTGGCCTTTGTTGCATGGGACTCTTTCCCTTCAGGGCTTCAAATTCCATGTTCACAGACAGGAGGAGGGGAATAAGCTCTCCAAGCAACACTCATAACTGCAGCTGAATCAAATGCTGTCTTGGTCTGATCTAGAAGGGCACATGTGATTCTGAATGTGTTCCCCTAGCCCCTCCCAAGACCCCTCCCAAGTCTCCAGGGGCGACAGCTGGGCCTACCCTATGGCTGTCTTCTCAGTGGGACGTCCGTTCATTTAGGGAAGGAGTTTCCGCAGACAGTGGTTAGACAGGAGGGGCAGGAAAGAATGAGGTCAGAGTGGTCGGCAGCCTGCTGGTGAGACGAATAATGTCCTAGGGTCAGACAGGCCATTAACCAGCTGTGTGACCTTGGGCAGAACCCTTAACTTTCCTGAACTTCAATTTCCATATCTGTAAAGTATGATAATAATAGTATCTACTATGGGGGGTTATTAACAGTGAGGATACAATAAGGATTAAAGAAAAATGTGTCTGCAAAACACTTGGCTCAGAGCCTGGTATGTTGTAAGTGCTCAAAAGTGCTCAACCGTGTGGCCTTGATGACAACATGATAATAGTGATGATGATGGTGAAGGGGAGAATAACACGGTTACGTTGGGCAGTGTGAGACGCTGCGGGGCCCTCTCTCAACACGCTGCTACTTTTCTCTTCCCTCTTCCGAGGCTTAGCACTTACTGGCTGCCATTCCCAGAGGCTCTCCTACTCGGGTGCCAAAATGCATCTGGAATAACTGAGGGCTCTGGTGGTACCTGGCCCTGTGGATCTGACCTTGGATGAAGATCTCATGCAAATCAGTGTCCGACTCCTGCACCCTGGGCACACTGGGGGCATGAGGTTTGGAGGAAGTTAGTAGAAGTTTTCCCGGGGAGGCAGAGTTTCACCAGTCTCAATGAAGGAGTAGGGATGGGCTGGAAGGAGAGAAAAGGATTTCTTTTTCTACTTCAGGGCATTCCAGGCAAATGAAATACCATGTGCGAAAGCAGAGAGGTGTGAAATAGCATGTTGAGCTTGGGAAACTGCAAGAAGCACAGTATGGTTAGAAGGTGGGAGCAAGTGGGGAGCGGTGAGAAAAGAGAGTGGGGTGGAAAGGATGTCAGGAGCAGACCATGAAGAGCGTAGTGTCCTAAATAGACATCCCAAATTTGTCCTGAAGGCAGCAGAGGGTAATTCTTTTCATCGTGTATAAAAGCATTCCCGAGGATCTACTTGACTCAGCGCACCTTTGTAGGGGGCGCTGTGTTGCACTCCCCAAACGCTGGCACCTTCCCCCTCAGACTGGAGTATTCACTCACCCCTCTGACGGCTGACAGCTCGCCCCCCGAGACTGAGACTCCCGTTTCCACCACCGTGTTAGGCCGATGAAACCTTCCTTATCTAATGTTACTCCCCTTCCCAGGACCAGCCTGTATCCAACGACTGGTCCGTTTGGAGGTTTAAAGGGCTCCTGGCCCCAATTTGGCACACCTGTGAAAAGTCATTCCCGCTCCAAAGCTCCTGAGAGTGGGCTGAGACATTCATGGGGTCTGAATAACAGTCTAACTTGTCCCTCTGCTCAGTTCTACCTCATTCACAATGTCCCTTCCCCCCATGGGTATTGATCTGGACATCAATCCCCAGTAAACCTCCTGCTAGCCAATATACATCTCAGAACCTCTTCCCCCGGAGCCCTGCCCGGGACAGCCATCAGTGAGAGAGGTCAGTGACAGCGGACATCTCGTCTAGGGGTCAAAGAGAGACCCTGCTTTTGGTAATGGCTCTGCTCAGTGTGAGAATGAAAGGGAGGGAGACATCCGAGTCCAGAGGCCAGTGCGGAGGTTGTGCCAGCTTCAGAGGAATGATGAGGGGGTGATCAGGGGAGTCAGACAGTTGCCAGATTGGAGACAGACTGGGTATGGAGGCTGCCTGGAGCATCTGGGCAGAGGTGGAGCCAGTTCCTGGGATGGATTTAATAGGACTCAGCTCAGGCTGGGAGTGGGGAGCATGCCTTGCCCATAAGACATCTGTGGATTAACCAGCATCTGGCAGTTTGCAAAGCGTTTACTCACACCCATTAGTTTAACATGGGCACCAACCAAATAGAAGGGTCACCAGGGCCCTGGAGACTCTCTAGTGGGCCAGATGTTAATCCTTGAGTTGCTGAATCACGGGGACACTGGTTGATGATGTGCTGGGTGGGAGGGGCACTCAGGGGACTCTAAGTAGCAACTGTTTACCAAGCAGTAAGTTAGAATCTTTGCAGGTCAGCTGAATATCAGCCCAACTGGCTCCTCATATAATCCTCATAGGAATCTGCTGAGGCAGATACTATAATCCCTTCTTAAAAAGAGGAAACCAGGGCTCAGGGAGGTGAATGACTTGCCAAAAATATGACAGCTCCTAAACAGTAGAGCTAGAGTCAAAAACAGGTCTGTCTGATCTTGCAGCCCATGCCTGTGATTGCTCAAGTGGGAACCAGAACCTGCAGATCTTGGCTCTTGGGTCAGGGTCCTACCCCCTTGTTTATATGACCACTTCCTGTACTGAATTCCAAAACTTGTGTTCATGAGCCAAGATCTCCTTCCAAGAAATGGTGCTGAGAATGTCCAGACTCGTGGGGAGGTAGGGTGGAACAAGAAAGCCTGGAGCCAGGCACCAGGGAATTTCCAGACCCGGGGATCCCCCAACAACTGGTTTGGAGCCCAGGCTTGTGTGGGAAGGCTCATGGCCTCTCCAATAGATGTTGCCTCCCTGGAGGCAGAAAGAGAACTAGAGGGCCAGCTGTTCACCACCTCCAACCTGTTCCTCCAGAGATATGGGTTCCATGTGAAGCAGTGAGCATCTTGTTCCTGTGGAGCATGCTGCTGCTAAGTCGCTTTAGTCATGTTTCCGACTCTGTGCAACCCCATACACGGCAGCCCACCAGGCTCCCTCATCCCTGGGATTCTCCAGACAAGAACACTGGAGTGGGTTGCCATTTCCTTCTCCAGTGCATGAAAGTGAAAAGTGAAAGTGAAGTCGCTCAGTCGTGTCCAACTCTTAGCAACCCCATGGACTGCAGCCCGCCAGGCTCCTCTGTTCATGGGGTTTTCCAGGCGAGAGTACTGGAGTGGGGTGCCATTGCCTTCTCCACCCGTGGAACATGGCTATTCGTTTATCCATTCATTAAACATTGAACCACTGGTGGCTCAGATGGTAAAGAATCAATCTGCAATGTGGGAAATGTGGGTTTGATCCCTGGGCTGGGGAGATCCCCTGGAGAAGGGAGTGGCAACCTACTCCAACATTCTTGCCTGGAGAATACCATGGACAGAGGAGCCTGGTGGGCTACAGTCCATGGGGTCACCAAGAGTCAGACATGACTGAGTGACTAACAATTTCACAATCCCAGGCTTACCTGGGTCCAACCTCACCTGGGTCCAGCTTCATCTGGGATCAGGCTGGTGGGGAGGCTGATGCTAAACAATCCAGTGAGACAAATGGGGAGTGTCCAGGGGCCATTCTGTTGGTACCTGGGTCCCCTTTACCAGCACATATGAAGCCAACACAGTGATGCTGTCAGGAGCTATGGATTAATGGATCATGGAAGCAAGCGCTGGCTGTGATGGGACAAACAGAAGGAGTTCCTGACTGGCCTGAGAGAGTCTTGCAGGGGACATTAGAAGAGGGGGAGCATCTCCATCCTGGAAGAACACCAACCTTTGCCCTCAGAGTGCAGAGTGCGGCAGCTACGCCTATCGAGGCAGGAGGCTGGACTCAGAGACGCCGGGACCTTCTTAATCTGGAATCTTCAGGTCTGCTGGATCCAAGTGGCATCCAGCTGCCAAAAGGACATTTTGGTTGTTTGCTCAGCTGTGACCTAGAACACAGTGAACTGACTTTCTGGCTAAATCCTCCTCGGGGAGGCTGGGAGAGGGTTGGGCTGAGGGAGGAGAGAGAAGCTCCAGCCACAGACCTCTGGTCTCCTGTCCCAAAGGCCATCATAACTTGGTAGGTTGCGTGGTGCCACTTTTTAAAATTGACCTGGTGTGTGTGTTTCTTGTTTTAACTGTTTAAACTTTTCTGAGAAGATGATTTTAGATCTTGACTCTCCTCCCATGACGCAGTCACGGCTTCATCCTTAGCCCCATGGGGCTATATACTCAGAAAGGAGGACAGCTTCCTGTGTAGCCTCCCACGAAAGAAGTAACTGCATGAAGAGGGGAAGGAGAGGGAGGAAACTTTAATGAGCGCCTACTGTGCGCTGGGTTTCAGTAGCTCAGTATGTCATGTCAGATTTTTGGTAGCAAAGAGGCCGAGAGATAAAATAACCTGTACAAGATGCACAGAGTTGATGATGCTAATACTAACAAAATGATAATTATGAGGTGAAACTCTTACTTGAAAAACTGGCAATTTCTTACAGTTCTACCTAAGACATTCTGGCACAATCTGGAATCTGGGATGTTCTTTCTATAGTCTCACGGGAATCCTCTGCAAAGAAGGAGTTATTATCCTGATTTCAAAGCTGAGGAAATTGAAACTGAGAGAGATTAGGCGACCCGATAACACGGCCCAGCGAATCAGTAGTGGGGCCTGGCCTTGAACTCAGGTCAGTTTCTAAAGCCCTTCAATTTCCTGACCTCGAGCCACAAAACACTTTGTTTCCTTCCCTGCACCTCATACTGACTCAAGAGGTGGAAAGACACTGGCCTGGTGGTTGGGAAACCCAGCTGCAACAGGCTCTGCTCCCAAGTGCTGGGTGGCAGGTCCCTCCCTCTTTGGGACTCTGTCCACATCTCTGAAGGGAGGGCTGGAACGCACTCGTTTTTGCTGTGACCGCCTCTGGATGTGTGCTGTGTGCAGGGTGGGCTGGGACCACGCCTGCCTCTTCTGCACTCTCCATGCCTGCATGAGGCATGAGGCCCTTGGCTTAGAGGGGGCCACCGTGAACTTTCGCTGATTGTTGGGGTGGGAGGGAGCATGTGTGGGCGCTCCGTGGGTGGGCATTGCAGTNTGTTACATGTCCAGTTCTAACTGTTGCTTCCTGACCTGCATACAGATTTCTCAAGAGGCAGGTCAGGTTAGGGGTGGTCTCAGTTTCTCCCAAAACCTTGGCCAGCCTGAGTTCCCACACCGCCCCTCTGTCAGGCAGGCACCCCAGCACAGTAGGGGGGAACGTGTTGGACCCACAGCATCCTAGCATGGCCTTCCTGAGGGGAAGCAGGAGGGGACATCACCATGACCCATGGGGAGGGCTGCCCGCGCCTTTTCCAGCCTGGAGACACCCCACCCCGACCCTGTGTGAGGCAGCCTGGGCCCCCTCCTCTCCCTGGTGGCTGGGTCGCCCTGGCCAGGGAGCGGCCCCCAAACAAGGGCTGCACTCATGGCTTCCGCAAGGGGGCCGCTTTTCTCCACTAGCTTCCTCCCGAAGAGCCTGCTGGGAGCTGGGCTATTGGATCTCAGGGCTGCTTCGGTTGAGAGGGGTCAGACCCCAGGACCTAGCCAGAGGGATGTGAGAGAACCAGGAGCATATGTGAGGCTGGAATGTGAAGCCTGAGGTGGGAATTGAACCTGTGAGATTCTGCCTGTTGGATCCTAGGCCTTGCCCCACACAGTGGGGTAGTCTGATACAAACCGCATCCCGTTTGTAAGCCTCTGTTTTCTTTCTTGTAAAATGGGCCAAAAGATTCCCTCCTGCACTGTTATAAGAATGGAATGCTAAGCCATGGATAAAACCCAACACTGAAGGCTCACAATAAACTACTAAAGGTGGACTCTGAATGCCTGATAAAAAAAATCAGATCTGTGTCAAATGCCACCTATACTTTCTCAGACTGACATAGGCTGGGAGCAGGGTTGGAGGTGGGGAGCAGGGGGAGAAGCTCAAAATGAGTTAAAGAATAAGTAAATGAAAAGATGAAGGAGTGAATGATTTAATCTCAGGCACTGATCAATAGTGGCTTTGCATAAATCATGGGTCCTCAGTAAAAGGGAGAGGTAATTCCTATCTTGTAAGGTTATTATGAGAATGAAATTAAATAAGGAATTTATTTTATTTATTTTGTGAAAATTAATTTATTTATTTTAATTGGAGGCTAATTACTTTACAACATTGTAGTGGTTTTTGCCAAACATCAGCATGAATCAGCCATGGGCACATATGTGTTCCTCATCTAGAACCCCCTCCCACCTCCTTCTAAATAAGGAATTTAAAAGTGCATAGTTAGTGCTCAATAAATCTTAGCTCTTATATAAATTATAACAAATCACAGCATAAGAATTAAAAGAAAAAAATCAAAGACTTCCTTGGTGGTCCAGTGGTTAAGAATCCACTTCCCAACGCAGGGGTCACAGGTTTGATTCCTAGTCTGGGAAGAGTCCACATGCTTTTGGGGTGACTAGACCCAAGTGCCGCACCTTCTGAAGCCCTCGCTCTAGAGCCCACAGGCCACAGCTACTGAGCCCCAGCGCCCCAGAGCCTGTGCTCTGTGGTAAGAGCAGCCCTCTCAACGAGAAGCCTGGGCACCACAACTAGAGAAGCCCCCGCTCGCTGCAACTCGGGAAAGCACAGGGGCAGTAACGAAGACCCAGCCCAGCCAGAAACTAACAAAATTCATTAATTAAAAAACTCAATATAGAAGGATCAGTTCTTATCATTACATATGTGGCCAGTTGCCTTATTTAAGCCTAAACTGCTAAGAAGCATGGGCAAAGGACCCAGTGGATGTCAGGCTCAAAGCAGATTGAGTGAAGGGGCCTGGAAGTTGCTTTTACAGGCTCTTGGCTACCAAGGAGCCAGAATGCCAAACCAAGGGAAGCTGCAATGGAGAGCAGACCCAAGGGGGCCGGAGTTAAGGAGCCAGTTCTGGCCATGAGGACTGAGTCCCGGGGAGAGGCCATTTCTGTGACTACAGACTTCACCCCATCTTGATAGTGGGCCTGGCACACCCTATCTCCAGGTGGGTCCCTGAACCCTTGCTCCACTTAAGCATGGGCCAGCGTGACAAGCTAGGCATAATAGCCCCTACCTAATTCTGGCTGCCCACACCCCCAGGCCACCACCCTAGGATATGCAGTCCAGTCTTCTCTTTCTATTATCCCACTCTACCCTTCAGCTGGAGGCTCTGTTACAACCCTCTAAGATCTCCCAGAGTCCAAATGATTCACTCACTAAGCTGACTTCAGGCAGGCTACCTGACTCATGGAGCCTCAGTCTATTCAGATGTAAAGCAAGGCTGTTCATACTTGGCTGTGGGTCTTACGAGCATTTAGTGAGAAAACTCACATGAAAATTCTCCCTTATCTTGACATTTTAAAACATTTATCTTGCTCTTCCCCTTATGCTATTGGCACATGTTCCGTATTGGAATGGCAAGTCCCTGAGGACCACTTTATTCCCATCCGCAGTGCCTGACCCAACACAACACATGCATAGGAAGTGGCCCCNACATTTTAAAACATTTATCTTGCTCTTCCCCTTATGCTATTGGCACATGTTCCGTATCGGAATGGCAAGTCCCTGAGGACCACTTTATTCCCATCCGCAGTGCCTGACCCAACACAACACATGCATAGGAAGTGGCCCCACTCCTGACCCCCACCCCCCACCCCCGCTGCCCGAAGACAGAGTCACACTCTCTGAGCACTTACTGTGTGCTGAGCAATGGGAGGAGCATTCACTTGAGCATCAACAAGTGGTCGGCTTCTGTTGGTAGCACTAAGGAACACCAGTTAACTAAAGTCACAAACCCTGTCCTTGCAGAGCTTGCCTTCTAGCAGAGGGAGCAGGTGACAAAGAGCAAGCATAGTGAGTGTTTGATGGTGACAAGCACTATGGATAAACACTGTGCAGTGCAAGGGGGCATGTGGGGTGTGAGGAGGGGAATGGGTTACAATTTTAAATAGGGTGGTTGAGGTAGAACTCCTTAGAGGAGGACATTTGAGCCAGTGATTGAGGGAGGTGAGAGAGTTGGCCATATAGATAACTCCATGGGCGGTGTGTTCCTGGCCAGGGGAACAGCTGGAGCAAAGGCCATAAGGCAGGGCCTTACCTGGCTAGATATGGGGTGGAGAAGGGGAACAGGAATATGAGGGCAGGGGAGTTACTGGGCTACTTTGCTAAGGCTTAAGAGGCCATTGTAAGGACTTTGATTTGTTTGCTCCGAATGAATTAAGGAGCCCTTGGAGGGACTTCCCTGGTGACCCAGTGGTTAAGATTTCTCCAGGGCCAACCTGGTGGCTCAGTGGTAAAGAATCTGCCTGCCAATGCAAAAGACACAGGTTCGACCCCTGATCTGGGAGGGGCCCACATGCCTTGGAGCAACTTAGCTCATGCACTGCAACTACTGAGTTTGTGCTCTAGAGCCTGGGAGCTGCAACTACTGAGCCTGTGCTGCAACTGCTGAAGCCTGTATGCCCTAGAGCCTGTGCTTGGCAATAAGAGAAACCACCGCAATGAGAAGCTGTACATCTTAACTACAGAATAGCCCCTGCTCGCCACAACTAGAGAAAGTCTGCACACAGCAACAAAGACCCAGCACAGCCAAACATAAATAAATAAATACAATTATTGAAAAACAAACAAGCAAACGGACTTTGCCTTCCAGTGCAAGGGGTGTGGGTTTGACCCCTGGTCGGGGAGCTAAGATCTCACAAGCCTCGTGACCAAAAAAACCAAAGCATAAAGCAGAAGCAATATTGTAACAAATTCAGTAAAATTTTTTAAATGGTACACATCAAAAAAAAAAAAAAAGGGAGCCCTTGGAGATGTTGAGCCTGATAATGACACAGTTTGATGTAGTTTATCTTATTGAGATATAATTGACATATGACACTGTATCAGTTGTAACTGTACAATATAATGATTTGACATGTCTATATATTGCAAAATAAATGATAATCACAATAAGTTTAGGTAACGATAAGTTTTGTTTTTTTCTTATGATGAGAACTTTAAAGATTTACTCTCTTAGCAACTTTCAGATTTGCAGTACTGCAGTAAAGAGTCCACCTGTTTATGCAGGACATGCAGGTTCAACCTCTGGGTTGGGAAGATCCTCTGGAGAAGGAAACGGCCACTCACTCCAGTATTCTTACCTGGAAACATCTTATGGACAGAGGAGCCTGGCAGGGCTCCATGGGATTGCAAAAGAGGGGGACACTACTCATTAGCAAGTGACTAAACAGCAACGACAAATTATTAACTGTATTCACCATTCTGTAACATTATGTCCCCAGGACTTTTTATCCTGTAGCTGGAAGTTTGTAGCTTTTGACCTCCTTCTCCTATGGCTCAGGTTTTAGAAGGCTCACTCTGCAGGGTTCTTCTATGAGTTCAAATCCCATCTCCGCCTCTTTGTAGCTGCATCACTGGGCCAGACATCTTACCACTCAGTTTCAGTTCCCTCTCTGTATAAAAGCAGATGAAGAGTATGTGTCTAACAGATCTTGGCAGAAATGCCTGTCTGCTTTTAGGCCTAAGAATAGCAGTCCTTCTGAGCAGTTGGTCTGTTTCAATCTCATGGGCTTCTCATACTCACTGGCTGCTGGGAAGCAGAAAGCAAAGCTGGTGCCCTACCCGGAGCAAACTCGTCCATTTTTAAATACTTGCAGCTTTATTCCTGTGCTTGGTTCTTCCCACACCTACTTTAAAAGTTTTTTTAAAATGTTATGCCCTTTAAATAATTTCTTCAGAATAAATTTTTCATCAATTACAAAAAATTTCCACGTTAATGTTAGATATTTTAGGAAGCAGACATGTAAAGCACCATAAAAAATATACATATGACCCAAAGATAATAATTTTTAATCTTTTTTGGTAGTATCTCTTTCAGATTATATATAAAAATATACATTTAAAATATATCTTAAAAAAAAAAATATATATATATATATATAACAGGTGAAAGGAGATGGGGGTGGTTTGTTTGGGTGAAATGACAGATTAAATTTCCACCTCACATAATGGGAGTTCATAATAGAAATTAAATTTAGTCCAAAAAAAGTTATCACCTTTTTGGTAGATCTGAGTGGTCTGCAGTTGAAATCCACTATATATACCCACGCACATACATACTCCCAGTTAGCACTCATCTGTAAATACTCTTATGGGCTGATTTTTTTAGCTTAATAAAATGCTGGGAACATCTTTCCATGGCATTAAATATTCTACATCACCATTTTTACAACTGCCTTTAACATCCATTGGTATTCAATACTATAGATACACCCACGTGTATTTTTATAATATCCTATAGTTAAAGTGAAAGTCACTCAGTTGTGTCCGACTCTTTGTGACCCCGTGGACTATACAGTCCATGGAATTCTCCAGGCCAGATTACTGAAGTGGGTACCCTATCCTTTCTCCACAGATCTTCCTGACCCAGGAATTGAACCAGGGTCTCCTGCATTGCAGGTGGATTCTTTATCAACTGAGCTATCAGGGAACCCCCTTTTTTTACTTATGACATTATGGGAAATCAATATATTTATGAATATTTTACAAGGATGGTATGAGGATTAGCTATAATATATGTAAAATTTGAAACTGTAATATGTTCAAATCTTTCTTTGCCAAATTTACTTCTTTATCATTTCTTATCACAGTAAAGGTGATGATTGAATTAGAAATTTGGATGCCACTTTTGCCTCCTCCCTTTTGTCAGCCCAGTCCTCTATATCTAATCAGTTGCCAGGTCTCAATCATTCTATCTTTAAAACACCTCTGGGATCAGTGAGTTCTCTGCATTCTCAAAGCTCCTCTCCTTAGTTAGGCCCTTATCATCTCTCCCCTGCACAGCTGCACCAGTGTACTCCTAGGGTGTCTTCTTTGGAGTCCCTGCAAAAGCAGATCCTGATATAAGAACTTGGATGCACACAGTTTTTGGAATGTGGTTGTTATTGTCATTGTTGTTGTTCCATCAAGTCAAGTCCGATTGTTTGCAACTCCATGGACTGGAGCACTCCGGGCTCCTCTGTCCTCCACTATCTCCTGGAATTTGCTCAAATTCATGTCTGTTGAGTTGGTGATGCTATCTAACCATCTCATCCTTTACTGCCCCCTTCTCCTCCTCCCTTCAATCTTTCCCAGCATCAGGGTCTTTTCCAGTGAGTCAGCTCTTCAAATCAAGTGGCCAAAGAATTGGAGCTTCAGCTTCAGCTTCATTCCTTCCAATGATTATTCAGGGTTAACTTCCTTTGAGATTGGACTTGCAGTCCAAGGGACTCATAAGTATCTTCTCTAGCAGCACAATTTGAAAGCATCAGTTCTTCTTTTTTATGGTCCAACTCTCATATCCATACATGACTATGGGAAAAAATCATAGCCTTGACTTCAAGGACCTTTGTCGGCAAAGTGATGTCTCTGCATTTTAATACGCTGTCTAGGTTTGTCATAGCTTACCTTCCAAGGAACAAGCCTCTTTTAATTGTGTGGCTGCAATGCTTTTGGAGGGTGATCCTAGAAGTAAATTAGGCAGTGGGGAAGTGAGGAGAAAAATCAGTAGAACTCAGTCTCCTTGGGGCCCTTGAGGTGTCTGTAAGGCAGAGCAGGCTCCTGGGAAAGTCTTTTTCCTGGGCAGAAAATAGAAGATGTCTCTTGGAGTGGCAAACGGTCAGCAGGTATGGGAATGGTGTCCTGTGCCTAGAACTTGGGGGGTGGACCAAGGGATCTGGGGCCAGACATCACAGCAACTGGGACACTGGTCTTTGGTCTTAGTCTGTCTTTCTCTGGCCCATCTATAGCCACAGGGGTGTTTCTGAAACACAGAGTCCCAGCATGAAGTGTATGAGAATGAGGAAGCAGGCAGAGGAATGTTGGGACAGACTGGCTCCCACAATGGGGCTCGTTCAGGGGCTGCAGCTTGCTTCATGGGCTGCCTTGTGTCTAAGTTCAGTTCAAGTTGAGCTGGACTGAGCTGGGCTGGACTAAGCAAGCCTCAGGACACCAGATTTCTTTTGGTTCAGGTTAAATTGTAAAGACTGGGTCCTTAGCATCAGATGAGAAGGGGAGGTGGCTCAGGAGGCCCAGGCAAGACCCCTGGGAATCCACACTTGCCATGGACAATCCACATGCAGGTAACCGAGAGCTTACCCTGTGCATTTTGATTCAGGAAAAGCACACAGCTGCATTTAAATCAGCACTGATAATAATTAATATTCTCATCAGTCAGTTCAGGTCAATTCAGTCACTCAGTCGTGTCCAACTCTTTGCAACCCCATGAACTGCAACACGCCAGGCCTCCCTGTCCATTACCATCTCGCAGAGTTCACCCACACTCCTGCCATCTTGTCAGTGGTGCCATCCAGCCATCTCATCCTCTGTCGTCCCCTTCTCCTCCTGCCCCCAATCCCTCCCAGTATCAGAGTCTTTTCCAATAAGTCAACTCTTCGCATGAAGTGGTCAAAGTACTGGAGTTTCAACTTTAAC
>SJYV01051075.1:1041845-1055145 GCA_006410875.1 Neotragus pygmaeus
GGGACTCTAAAGAGTCTTCTCCAACACCACAGTTCAAAAGCATCAATTCTTCAGCGCTCAGCCTTCTTCACAGTCCAACTCTCACATCCATACATGACCACAGGAAAAACCATAGCCTTGACTAGATGGACCTTTTCTCCTTTGCTTTTCGCCTCTCTTCTTTTCATAGCTATTTGTAAGGCCTCCCCGGACAGCCATTTTGCTTGTTTGCATTTCTTTTCCATGGGGATGGCCTTGATCCCTGTCTCCTGTACAATGACACGAACCTCCAGCCATAGTTCATCAGGCACTCTATCAGATCTAGTCCCTTAAATCCTGTCTCTTATACACATCTAGATGTGTATAAGAGACAGTTGCTATAGATTATGTAGTTATGTTTTCCCTTTGATTCTTTATATTGGTAATTTGTGTTTTCCATTTATTTTTTCCTAATGAATCTTGCTAGAGTTTTTTCTGTTTCTTTAATTTTGCTTGCCAAGAACAAACTTTTATTTTGTTGACATTTTTATATTGTTTGTTCATTTCTCTTCACTTCTGTTTTCAATTTTATAATATCGTTTCTTTTACTTATTTGCTTTTATTTTCCTGGTTCATTAATGTAGAACAATTCATTATTGAATGTACACCTGTCTTCTTACATTCTTAACATAGTCACTTAAAGCTATAAATTTCTCTCTAAGCTAGGAAAACTGCTTTAACTGCATTCTACAAATTTCGACATGTGTATACACAAATTATATAAAAGTTATTCCTGTAATAGTTTTCTTTCACCTATGGGCTACTAGGAAGTACATTGTTTAATTTCTAAACATTGGAAAATATTCAGAACTTTCTATTATTGACTTCTAATTTAATTCTTTTGTGATTAGAAAATAAATTTGGTATGATTTCATTTCTTTATATTAATTAAAATGTGTTTATGGCCTAGAATATGATCTTAGTGAATATTCCCATGCCCTTAAAAAATATTTATTTGGCTTTTATTGAATATAGTGTTCTATAAATGTCTGATAGATCGAGTTGATAGTATTCAAATACTTTATATCCTTATTGATTTTTTTGGATGATTTTTATCAGTTTCTGAGAGACGGACATAACGTCTTCAACTGTGATTGTGATTGTGGATTTGTGTTTTCCTCTATAGTTTTGTGAATTTTGTTTTATTTATTTGGGGTCATTTTTATTGGGTGCATATATGTGTGTGTGTGGGCATTAAAATTATGTCTTTATGTATTTGAACCTTTGATCATTGTGAATTTCCCCTCTATATTTCTGACAGTATTCTTCCTGAAGTGTACTTTGATATTTCTGTAGCCACACACCTTTCTTATCCTTCAGTTCAGTTCAGTCACTCAGTCAGTGTCCAACTCTTTGTGACACCATGGACTGCAGCACGCGAGGCTTCTGTGTCCATCACCAACTCCTGGAGCTTACCCAAACGCATGTCCGTTGAGTCAGTGATGCTGTCCAACCACCTCATCCTCTGCCGTCCCCTTCTCCTCCCACCTTCAGTCTTTCCGAGCATCAGGGTCTTTTCCAATGAGTCAGTACTTTGCATCAGGTGGCCAATGTATTGGAGTTTCAGCTTCAACNCTGGCTACTGCTCGGCAGGTGGCCGTGACTCAGGACACATGGGCTGCCCGTGGGGCTGGTGACCTCTCTGGGACCTGGGGAGCAGGGGGCCACGGAGGTCCTGAAGCAGCTTTGCAGTGTGGGTGGCCTGGAAAGGAAGTGTATGTGGGTGCCTTCCTCCTACCCTAGCCCAGACTTCACATGGCTGGTGATGGGGAGTTTTCTTGTATCAGACACTAGGCTGAGCCCTTGACAACAGGTCCACACTTGACCCCAGAGCAGCCCTGGGAGCTATTAATAGTTCTGCTGCGGTCTGCACTTCACAGCTCAGAAAAGGTATGTAGCAGACCCGAGTCACACAGCTGGCAAGCAGCACAGCTGGATCCTGAGCTCCAGTGTATGTGTCAATTGTGGAGTGGGGGCCAAGGGCTTTCTTGGTTCTTCCCTGGTAGAGTGAAGAAAAAGAGAGTGTAGTAGGACCTGAGCCCCAGGAAGGGTGTTAGAGCCATTCTTAGTTTCTTGAAGTTAGAGTCAGAACCTTCATGGATTTGTTGACTGATGGACGACTTCCTGCATTCATCAAGTCCCTGCTCTGCTGGGAGCAGGGTTGCCTGATGAACAGGATAGACAGTGCCTTCTCTAGGGGATGACCGAGTGATGGAGACACAGGTGTGTAAGCAGGAGATTATGTAGAGGTCACGGTCACCCCAGGGAGTGGAGGCCTGGAGAACAACAGGAGTATGCGGCTGGGCCCTGGGGGAATCTGAAGAGGCTTCTTGGAGGAGGTGGCATTTGGCCTGTCTTAAAGGAAGTAGCTGGGCATGGAGAGTCACAGTGCGGTGGGTTATGTGGGGTGGGGTATAGGGGAGTGGCAGCCTCTGGAAGACAGAAGATGCTTAGTGTTCGTCTGAAGATGTGTATAAGAGACAGGCTCACACATTCCTAGGGGAAGCCTGGAGAGGAGATGCGACCACCTTCAGAGATGAAAGTCACCTGTTTCCTGGTTTATACTGACAACTAAAACATTGGAGATGAAGGATCTTTGGAGACCTAAATATCTAACTAAGCCTACACTGTACAGATGGTACAGAAAAGAATGTGAATTCTGTCTCACAAGTCAGAGGCGGAGCTGGGGCTAAAGTCAGCTTCTGCCTTGGCTAGAGGCTGGCCTCACTAAGGACCTAAGCCTTCAGTGACCCCCTGCAGGCCACTGGCTGCAGGATTTCCATGACACTGAGCAGGACCAGCAAGGCTGAGTGGCCAGGGGAGCCTGCAGCTGCTTTGTGGGATGGAGAAGTCCACACCCCTTCTGTACCCGGTTCCCTGTCTGTACACAGAGGAATTGCTTCAGATGCTTAGATCTCTAGGATTCTTCAGCTCTGATGTTCTAAGTGTTCAATAAAAGAGATGATTTTTGTCTTTGACTGGAAGGTGAGAGCCTGGCTCCAGTCTCAACTCAGCCTTAACTTTTGCTGAGAACTTGTGCAAGTCGCTGCCCTGGCCGGAGTCAGTCCCCCCACCCCTGCCCAAAAGGAGGATAAGTGATCTCTCCTCAGGGCCTCTAGAAGCACCAGGCAAGGCAGTGGATCGCAGGTGCTTTGGGAGGTAGAGACCGTAGGGAGAGGTGCCTGTCTTTGGTATTGGAAGCATATGTCTACGTTTCCACCCAGAAATGATTTGCTGTTTGTGAGCTCAGGACAAGCTAGCTGGTCCAAAGTGTTCGTCCCTTGGGGCGGCTGGCAGAGAGACCACTTAGAGCATCACAGCAGAAGAGGAGGGAGTGTACAGAGGGTCCCTCAGAGACTGGTAGATGAGCAGCCCTCCCCGAGTCACCAGCCTCTGAGATGGGAGAAATGTAGCATCACAAGTCAGAAGGGCTCAGAGCTGGCCAGCCTGGCAAACTGTCTTCTTCTACAGATGCAGAGGCTGAGGTTTTGAAAGGGGCAGGGGCAGGGGCAGGACTGAAACTCAGGCCTTCACTCACTCGTCCAACTCTCTCTACCCCATGGTACATTTGCCTCCCCCCAGAGATCCAGCGATAGTGATGATAGTGGTGGGGATAATGATAACTATTCCATTTAATAAGTGCCTACTCACTTACCTACTCACTGCAGTGACCATCCCCACTCTAGCCCCTCGAGCCACAAACACACAATGGGGATGCTACCCAGACCCAGGCGCTACTTGTGCTGTGGGGCCCTCGGATTCCTGCAGAGTCAAGTGCTATGGATGGGTTTGAGAGGTAAGAGGCAGGGGAGGTTCAGAGAGAGAACTTGGCCCACTTTGGAGGATGAGTGAAGGAAGAAATAATAATAGGTTGAAAGAGGTAAGATTTATTGAACATATTAAGTACCAGGGACTGTGGTAAGTGCCTCACCTTGCATCATTTAATCATCGCAATAACTCCACAAGGTAGGTTTCATTATTCGAATTCTACAGAAGAGAAAAATGAAGCTCAGGAACTTCAGAGATTGGCCTAAGGCCACAAGGATGGGGAGCAGTGGGTGGGTCTGGCTGGCTCTGACCCTGGAGTCCACACTCCATTCTAGGACTGAGTGTGAGGATTGCAGGCTGTGAGCCAGTTCTGGGAAGGAGGTTTAGGTCCCCAGATCTGGGGGTTTTGGGGCATCAAGGATCTGAATCCCTCATTTTTACCAATGAAGAGGCTGAGATTCTGGGAGCAGGAGGGGTGTCTGCCTCAAAGCCATGCAGGAAACACTGGCAGAGAATACTAGAAAGCAAGTCTTGACTTTACCCCTCTTTCCCAGGACTGGGGGAGGGCTTTTTCTCGGATGCTGCTGCAGGGAAAGGCCTGCCAGCCCCGCCCGGGCCGTGGGGGGCCACTCTCAGCCTCCCAGCACAGCCCCTCCCCTGCCTCTTCTCTCTGTGCCGCTTTGGGGTGCTCGCCTGTGGGCTGGCTCCCTCCCTGATCTGGCCTGGGGGACAGAGACCTTCACTCTAGGGGTGCTGGGTCCCTGGGACTGTGACCTCATCTTTGCCCAGGCCCTCCCCAGTGTGGCTGCCCCGCTGGCTGTGGCCCGAGCCAGCCAGGACCGCTCACTGACGCTGGGCTCACGCCTGGCTCCCCTGGCTCTTCCCAGGGGCCGGGACAGCCCTGTGCCCTGGCCACATTCCTGGCCCACAGGAGCACCATGGCTGCCTTCGTGGGCCCTGTCGGTCCTGGCTCCTGCCCAGCGGCAGCTCTGCTGGCCCGAGGCTGGGGCAAGACCCTCTTCTCCTGGGCGTGTGGGGATGCAGGGGAGGAGGTGAGCTGGTGCCCTCCTTGCCTTTGGCTGCCCACGTGCTGCTCTCTGTCATGAGACACGTTGGCTGGGCTCATGTGCCCATCGTGTCCTCCCATCGGGACATCTGGCTGGCTACTGCTCGGCAGGTGGCCGTGACTCAGGACACATGGGCTGCCCGTGGGGCTGGTGACCTCTCTGGGACCTGGGGAGCAGGGGGCCACGGAGGTCCTGAAGCAGCTTTGCAGTGTGGGTGGCCTGGAAAGGAAGTGTATGTGGGTGCCTTCCTCCTACCCTAGCCCAGACTTCACATGGCTGGTGATGGGGAGTTTTCTTGTATCAGACACTAGGCTGAGCCCTTGACAACAGGTCCACACTTGACCCCAGAGCAGCCTTGGGAGCTATTAATAGTTCTGCTGCGGTCTGCACTTCACAGCTCAGAAAAGGTATGTAGCAGACCCGAGTCACACAGCTGGCAAGCAGCACAGCTGGATCCTGAGCTCCAGTGTATGTGTCAATTGTGGAGTGGGGGCCAAGGGCTTTCTTGGTTCTTCCCTGGTAGAGTGAAGAAAAAGAGAGTGTAGTAGGACCTGAGCCCCAGGAAGGGTGTTAGAGCCATTCTTAGTTTCTTGAAGTTAGAGTCAGAACCTTCATGGATTTGTTGACTGATGGACGACTTCCTGCATTCATCAAGTCCCTGCTCTGCTGGGAGCAGGGTTGCCTGATGAACAGGATAGACAGTGCCTTCTCTAGGGGATGACCAAGTGATGGAGACACAGGTGTGTAAGCAGGAGATTATGTAGAGGTCACGGTCACCCCAGGGAGTGGAGGCCTGGAGAACAACAGGAGTATGCGGCTGGGCCCTGGGGGAATCTGAAGAGGCTTCTTGGAGGAGGTGGCATTTGGCCTGTCTTAAAGGAAGTAGCTGGGCATGGAGAGTCACAGTGCGGTGGGTTATGTGGGGTGGGGTATAGGGGAGTGGCAGCCTCTGGAAGACAGAAGATGCTTAGTGTTCGTCTGAACTAGAGCTTTTTCAAACTGTGGGTCATGGCCCTTTTGGTCAAGAAACCAATTTAGTGAATCAAGCCTAGCATTGCAGGAGACTTCCCTGGTGGTCCGGTGATTAAGAATTGTGCTTCCAATGCAGGGGATGAGGGTTTGATCCCTAGTCCCACAGGCCATGTGGCATCACAAAAAAATTAAAAAAGAATTTAAAAAATATATAGTACAAAGTGAATCTAATAGGAATTAATTAAAATCTAAAAAAAAAAAAAGAAAGACAAGCATTACAAAAAAAAAAGAGGAAGCGACTGAAACAGAAAGAGAGGGACAGGAACAGAACTGACTAGGATAGGGTAAAAGGGGTGAAGGTGAGAATGGAGGGCAGACAGCTGGGAAAGTGTCACTCTGTGAAACTTCCAGTTTCCTGGGCTACTCCTTTCCTATACCCAGCTTTCAGAGCACACCAAGCTAAAATGCGCTTCTTACTGCGGCGCTGGCTACAGTTTGAGAGCCACAAAGACCAAGCGCTGTGTTCTGTCTTTTTGGAATGTGAGGCCAGTGCCAGTGAGGAGGGCCAGGGTGGGCAGCCTCTGAGCTCATGAGGCCTGTAGTGAATAGAGATGAGCGGAGGGGGAGGCCTGGCCCAGATGTGCCCACTGCCCCTCAAGACAGGCTTCTCTGAGCCCAGTTTGGCAGGAGGGGAAATGGGCTAATGAGACCTATTTCCCAGGGTCGAGTGCTCTGTACTCACTTCATTCAAACACGGTCACGGAGCATGATCCTCGCTGGGCTCTGGGGACTCAGAGAGGACCTGGCCGGGCACCAGCAGGGTGAGCTGAGTCTGGTGGGAGACATGTAGATACAGGAACAGAGGAGCCCAGAGCCTGGGGGAATGATCTGCAGGGGTGTAGGCAGGGCTTCCCAGAGGAGGTGACGTCAGGGAAGGGCCTGAAATGGAAGCTGATGGCAGAGGAACTACTGACAGAGAGGCCAGCTACAGCAGAGTAATGGAGGTAGGCTGGTAGCAGGGTTAAGAGGATGAGCAGCTCTCTTCTGTGTGGCTGGAGCATGGCGGACGCGGACGGGGGAAACCTCAGTAGACTCTTGCCCCACCCCTGTTGTAGGGGTTGAGTTCCAGCCACGGTGGTAACCAGAAGGCAGGGTAGTTAGCGGCACATTCTCTGAAATCAGATTACCAAGATCCCTCCTGGGACCCAGTTCCTACCAGCTGTGTGACCTCAGGCAAGCCACTAAACCTCTCTGTGCTGTTTTTCCTTGTCAGTGACATGAGTTTAATGAAAGCCCTTACTTCATGGGGTTGTGAAGATGAGGTGGACTATCGCCGATAAAGGGCTTGACTGTAATCAACGGGGACTTTGATTTTTTTAACCTCCCCTGTTGTGTGTCTTTGGAAGGACTGATGCTAAAGCTGAAACTCCAGTACTTTGGCCACCTCATGCGAAGAGTTGGAAAAGACTGATGCTGGGAGGGATTAGGGGCAGGAGGAGAAGGGGACGACCGAGGATGAGATGGCTGGATGGCATCACGGACTCAAAGGACGTGAGTCTGAGTGAACTCCGGGAGTTGGTGATGGACAGGGAGGCCTGGCGTGCTGTGATTCATGGGGTCGCAGAGTCGGACATGACTGAGCGACTAAACTGAACTGTTGTGTGGATTAGCTCCCCCTTGTGGCCAAAATGAAGAAAAGCGCCTCAAGAGAAAGGAGAAGCTGAAATAGAAGCATGGCAGAGGGGAGGGGACCAAGAGAGTCCCGGTTTCGTTTCCATTCAGTCCTGGTGGATCTTTCTCCCAGGGCCCTACCCACTATTTGAGGGGCGGGGCGCGGGGNCCCTTGTGGCCAAAATGAAGAAAAGCGCCTCAAGAGAAAGGAGAAGCTGAAATAGAAGCATGGCAGAGGGGAGGGGACCAAGAGAGTCCCGGTTTCGTTTCCATTCAGTCCTGGTGGATCTTTCTCCCAGGGCCCTACCCACTATTTGAGGGGCGGGGCGCGGGGTGGCTCGAGGACATAGCCCACATATCACGGCCACCCAGGAGTCAGCAGAGTCCAGGGTTCCTGGCTCTGTCTTCTATACGAAGGTCCCCGATTCCTGGATAGGAGTCCCTGCTCAGCATGGAGACCCTTGGCCTTCCTTGATGGCTCCATATTCCTGGATTTTTCTGGACAAGCAATTTCAGTAGGAACCTGGCCCCAGCCAAAACAAGTCGTGGCCCTTTTTTGGCAGGGGTTGCAACCTTTGTCAGGAATCCAAGATGCAAAAACCTTTACTTGGGCAGCTACACGGGGCCCTTATTTTGGGCAGGATTCTCTTCTGTCCTGGGTGCTTGGGGATGGACTTGCCTGCTTTATGATCATGGGCTTCATTTCTGTTACATAGGCCAAGGGAAATGTATTCATGTCTGCTCAGACCTTGAGGATGCCTCTCAGAGCCACAGTTGAGATTACAAGCCAATGAAATGGATAAACAAAATGTTTATACAATGGAATATTGTGCAGCAGTAAAAATGAGTGACGTACTGATACAGGCTATTACATGGGTGAGCCTGGAAAACGTTATGCTAATTGAAAGAGGCCAGACATAAAAGGCTGCATATTGTGCAATTCTATTTACATGAAATGTCCAGAAGAGGCATATTCATACACAGAGAAAAAAGATTAGTGGTTGCCTGTGGTTAGGAGGAAAGAGAAATAGGGAGTGACTGGTATAGTGTAAAGGACTTCTTTCTGGGGTGATGAAAATGTTCTAGAATTAAATGATGGTAGTGGTTTCATAACCTTGTGTATAAAACTACTGAGTTATACCCCTTTTAAAAGGTGAATTTTATGATATACGAATTATCTAAAGTTTTAGAAAATGTTAAAATATAGAAAGATTACAAGTTGGGAGGCAGCCTTCCTGAGTTCCAGTACTGGTTCTATCACCCTGGTAGCTGTGTATCCTGGGAAAACTCCTTAACCTCTCTGTGCCTTGGTTTGCTCATCTGAAAGTAGAGATAATGATGAACATATTTCTTTTTTTAATATTTATTTTTATTTATTTATTTGGCAGTGCTGGGTTTTGGTTGTGGCCTATGAGGACCTGAGCAGCCTGAATTGGGACCACAGCGTCACAGGCACTGGACCACCAGCGAAGTCTTGAACATACGTCTTCATGTTGTTAATCGAACGAGTAAATGTTTTTTAAAGTACTTTAGGACAACACATAATAAGATGTCAATAAATAGCAATTTTCAGAGCCAGCGGCAGAGGGAGGGTGAAAATTTGGTCAGAATTACTCGGTGGGAAGATCGGAAGGTACATATTAATATAAATTTATCCTCAGCTGAGGGGCTTTTTTCCACCAGATTAAACCTGGATTTATCAGCCTTAGCTGTTATTGTTGCGGGGCATCAGATAAAGGGGAAATTCCTCTTTCCCCCAGACTGAGGCTTCCCTGGTGGTTTAGAAAGTAAAGAATCCACCTGTAATATAAGAGACCTGGGTTCAGTCCCTGGGTTGGGAAGATTCCCCTGGAGGAGGGCATGGCAACCCACTCCAGTATTGTTGCCTGAAGAATCCCCATGGAGAGAGGAGCCTGGCAGGTTACAGTCCATAGTGTTGCAGAGTCNAGACCTGGGTTCAGTCCCTGGGTTGGGAAGATTCCCCTGGAGGAGGGCATGGCAACCCACTCCAGTATTGTTGCCTGAAGAATCCCCATGGAGAGAGGAGCCTGGCAGGTTACAGTCCATAGTGTTGCAGAGTCGGACATGCCTGAGCAGCTAAGCACCAGAGTGAGGGAGTGGGAGGAAGAGAGGGACAGCGAGGGGGGCCGGCTGGACCTGCGAGTCGCCGTTGCTCTGCAGGGCCACTGAAGCTTGGGGAAGGCCTGGAGGGTGAGCCCCGGCCTCTCCTCCAGTGGTGGTGCTGTGCGTGCACTCAGCGCTCCTGGGCGGCTCCGAGCAGACCGCCGTGCTGAGCAGGGCATGGGCCCGGGGCCTGACAGGCGGGAGGCTGGCCTTCCTGCCCTACGACCCGCTGCTCTTCGCCTCGCCCTCCTGTGACCGCTCCTATCGGGCCCTGGGCGCCGGTGGGCCCCCGCAGGAGGCGTGCGATGCAGTGCTGACCGTCAGCTTGGAGTCCAGCCTCAGAGACAAGGCCTTTGAAGCTTCTGGGGCAGATGGAGAGGCGGCTGCGCACCTGGAGCCAGAGAGGCGGGTCGGCGCAGACCCTCACGGGGCCCAGGGGGCAAGGGTGCAGGCCAGCGTGAACGCCCCGCACCCACCCGGACAGCCACTTCTTTCTGCACTGTGGGCACATGGCCTGTCCCTTATCTGACAAAGTGTCTTGCTCCGTCTGTCTCTTTCTGTCTCTTATAAGTGTGAGTGTGTGAGCATGTGTGTGAGCATGTGTGTGTGAGCATATGTGTGTGTGTGAGCATGTGTGTGTGTGAGCATGTGTGAGTATGTGAGCATGTGTGTGTGAGCTTGTGTGTGTGAGCATGTGTGTGTGTGAGCATGTGTGTGTGTGAACATGTGTGTGAGCATGTGTAAGTGTGTGAGCATGTGTGTGAGCGTGTGTGTGAGCATGTGAGCGTGTGTGTGTGTGTGTAACCATGTGTGTGTGTGTGAGTATGTGTGTGTGTGAGCATATGTGTGTGTGTGTATCCATCTCATTCTTTCTCATGTCTCTCTCTTGGCCACTTTGTTGATTCTCCTTCTCTTGTGTCTCTCTTGCCTCCAGTTTTCTGTCTTCAGCTCGGTTCCTCTGATTCCCATCTCCAGCCCATTTGCTCTTTTTCTCACACACATTCTTCCTCTCCTTTCCCCACACTTCTCTAACACACTGTGGAGGTCAGAAAGAGAGAGTGATGGAAGTATGGGAGAGCGGGAAGGTTTTCTGAAGTCACTGCTGTGCTTCTGAAGAGCATGGGTGGTTGGGGATGCGGCTGCCGGCTCAGTTTTGGTTCATAGGACTCAGCTGCCTGAGTCTCTCTCAGGATGGCTGCTTCCTGGTGATAAGAAGCCAGTAGTGCCTAGAGGTGGTGATGGGAATGCGGATGATGATGGAGGGTCATTCAACCAGTCATTCATCTGACAAATGTGGGTTGAGTCCCTTTCACGTGGCTCTGTGCCAGGCATCAAGGATGTGAGGATGGGTAGACAGCCTTGGCCTTCAAGAAGCTTCCATTCTGTTAGGGTGAGACTGACGATAACCAAGCAACTTAATAAACAAATTCAAATAGTGACTGTGTCATCAAGAAAGTAAAACAGGATAAAGTGACAGAGAGTAACTGGGACGGAGTAGTCACAACAAGACACAGGGCAGGCAGAGAAGCTCGCGTGGGGGAGGCGGATTGAGCTGAGTTTTGAATGATGGGAGACAGCCAGGTGAAGGTCTGCATGGCATGCAGCCAAGGAGGGGAAACAGCAAGTGCAGAGGCCCAGAGGCAGAGCAAGCATCGGTGGCCAGAGGCACAGTCGTGGGAGTGTGGAGTGGTGGGACTGTTATGAGTGATGGGGAGAGGGCTCCAAGGCGAGCTTGGGGCCCAGTCATGTGAGGATTTGTAAACCGGGTAAAGCATCTGAAGTTATCATAAGTGAAATGGGAGAAAACCAGCAAGGTTTAAGTAAGAAATGATTCATGTTTTTTAAAAAAACATGGTTTGGTTGCTTTGTGGTGAGTGGTTTGAAGAGGGCTGGGTGAAGCAGGGAGGCCCTTAGGAGGCCCTTAGGAGGCACCTGTGTCATTCAGATAAACAGTGAAGGGGGTTTGGACCCAAATGGCAGGGCTAGAAGTGGTGAAAAGTCAGTTAGCTTGGGAACAAATTCTGATCTAAACCTAAAAAGATTTGATGATGAACTGAAGAGAGAGATAGACAGGACCTGGGAATCAAGCCTAGGCTTGCGAAACTGGACAGGTGGTAGTTCCAGTTCTCCAAATCTGGGAGGAATGGGGTTTGGTGCAGTAGAGCCACGAGGAGGCTTGCAGAACTGGGAGTTTGTTTTTGAAGTGTTATCAGGTAAGTGGCGAGGGGGGCGGCGGCCGGCAGGACGGTGGTGGCTGTGGAGACGGTGAGGCTTCTAAGTGGGGACTGAGGTAATGGTAGGACTAAAGAGAGGACTGTGTTGTGGATGGGGAAAGGGGGTGGTGATTCAAACAACTGCTGGGGGCAGGAGGGCCAGGACTCAGAAACGTCTGGGAGCCTATGCCGGGGGTTATGGAGCTGAAAGGCCCTCTCTTCCTCAGGTGTCCCTGCTCTTTGGAACCATCTGCGATGCTGTTGTCCTGCTGGCCCACGCCCTGAGCCGCTCTGAGAGCCAAGGGCAGGACCCCCAGGGGCACACTTGGGGAACCACATAGGGCCTCTGGATGTGGCTGGCTTTAGCCAGAGGATCCGGACAGATGAGAAGGCGAGGAGGCTGGCTCAGTACGTCATTTTGGACACAGATTGTTGGGGAAACTGACCCACATCCTGGACACAGACCCATGGCAAGTGAAGCCCCTGAACAGAGCTATCCACTTTCCAGGAGGAGCCCCTCCAACTCGTAGCTCCAACTGCTGGTTTGACCCTAATACACTATGCATAAGAGGTAATTCATCATTTATCCA
Source organism: Neotragus pygmaeus (assembly GCA_006410875.1). NCBI lineage: Eukaryota > Metazoa > Chordata > Mammalia > Artiodactyla > Bovidae > Neotragus > Neotragus pygmaeus. The sequence goes on from SJYV01051075.1 coordinate 1,054,269, forward strand.
TCCACCTATCCATCCATCTGTCCATCCATTCATCCATTTCTCCACAATCCGTCTATCCACCATCATTCATTCACTCATCCATCCATCCATCACTCATCAAGGCTCTCCATGTGGACAGTCATGTGAGGAGCAGGAGCAAGGAAGAGACTTGACCTGCCACTGAAAAGACTGAACCAGGGGTTGTGAAGCTCCAGGGAAGCCTAGCAAGGCCACCCCTCAGCCCAGCAAGCTAAAGCATTTGTATGGCACGTTCCCACCTCTCAGCTCTCCTAAACTTCGCCACAGCTTTGTGACAAGGACACTGTCCTCTAAGGGCCCCAGTGGAGAACCGAAGCTCAGAAAGTTTAGGTAACTCGCCTAAGGTTACACGGGGGGCCCCAAGTCTACCAACTCCAAGGGCCAGATTCCCTTTCCCTTATGACCACTGGGGAGTGTGAGACATGAGACCCACACATTCTCATTTCTGACATTCATCCACCCAGGCTTTGATCTCTGATGAAATTGCATTGACACACAAGGGTGTAGGTGGAGATGAGCACACTCCTAAATGAATACCAGATCACCCACATTTCCTTATGCACACCTATTTTCAGTGACTGCTGTTGGGGGGTAAGTTCAGGTCTGGCCAGGCTTGCTTACATCCCTGCCTGCCCCAAACCTTCAGCAGCCACCCACCTACCCCACGACCCAGACCCTGCTGTCCTTCCTGCCCCATGTCCTGACACTGTTCCTCTTTGTCTTTCCCCTAAACACATGCCACCCTTTCCAGCCTCCCTAAGCACATGTGTTTTCCTCATTCTGGAATGCTCTGGCCTTGCCTGGCTAAATCCTTGTTTGTCTTCCAGAATAACTCTCCAGTCTGAGCCATGGTGTGTGT
>SJYV01051075.1:1071316-1088555 GCA_006410875.1 Neotragus pygmaeus
TGCTGAGGAATGAGGCTCTGCGGCCAGATTGGACCTTCAGGGCCTCCCTGCTGCTGGATTTGATCTAGGCCTGGAGCTGTGGGGGCAACAGGGAGGGAAGGGAGACAAGACAGCCTCATTTCCCAGGCCTCATTTTCCACTTTGTCTTATTGAGAAAAATCTGAACAGTGTGGCAAAGGGTGAAGGGATGCAGGGAGATTTTCTGGGAATTCTGAGAGAAGCAGGAGTCCTTCTCATTCACCACAGGCTTAAGGGACCCTCATGATTCTGCTCTACTAGGGGGTGCAGTATCCACACCATCGGCATTTCCCTCACGACCGCCTCAAGTCCCGAAACTGCGTGGTGGACGTGTGCTTTGTGCTGAAGGTCACTGACCATGGTTATGTGGAGCTCCTGGATGCTCAGAGGGCTCCCCGCCCCCAGCCAGCCCCAGAAGATCAGCTCAGGGGTGGGCAGGGGACTGCCAATAGGTGCTGAGGCCTCTGTTTAAGCCAGGCGCTTGGAGGGAAGGCGAGAGGGGGAGATGCCTGGTCCTCTAGCACTTCCTGTGGTGTGACCTGGAGTGGATGGCTTTTTCTCTCTGAGCCTCAGGACCCTTACCTGTGAATGGGGGAGGGCAGAAGCACCTCCCTCCTCTGGGACTGTAGGGACAGGGCAATGACACATTATGAAGCACCCACCCAGCTTGGCCAGCTCGGGTGGCCCTGCCTTGTGATTGCAGAGCTGCTGTGGACGGCTTCAGAGCTGATGCGGGGGCCCGGAGCACCCAGGCGGGCACCCTCAGAGGAGACGCCTTCAGCATCGGCATTATCCTGCAGGAGGTGCTGACTCGAGGCCCGCCCTACAGTTCCTCGGGGCTCCCAGCGGAAGGTACACCATCCTCCTCCTCCTTCCTCGGCCTGTCTCTGGCAGAGTCCCTACATAGCTGAGTCGCTCTGTGAGCATCAGGAAATCAGGACCTGAAAATAACCACAGAGGCACACATGCCTGATTTGATGATGAGAAATGGGTTTCTTTGGCTTAAGCCAAGCAGCCTTTAGTAACTGCCAAAACGGCAGCTCACCATCTCTAGAACATTGGTTTCTGGGTAAAAGCCCAACCCCAATGTTATTGCCATGTCCAGAGGTCATTATGCCCTAACCATCCTGCTGCTCAGCACAGACTTTGTGTCTAAGGAAACCTCAGTTCTTCCGCTGGATCACTTACTGCATGACCTTACACTAATTACTTACCTTCTCTCAGCCTCAGTTTTCCCATCTTTGGAGTGGGGATCAGTTTTAAAATGTGTCAAGCATCCAATCCCTGTCTGCTGTCACCAGTCTGCTGGGTGTTTGGGGACTTGGTCTTTTGCTTGAGTGGGTAAGCTCAGAGTCTGAAGGAGATTTACTCAGAGGCATGAGGTGAATCGGGGTAGAGCTGGGCTCAAGTCCATGTCCCCCAAAGGCTATGCTCTGGACATTTCACTCCCTGAGACCAGGAACAGTGCAGTCAGGAAGCATCAGGTCTGGGATTGACAGCCCAGTGCAGGGGTGACCCTGGGGTCCCCGAAGTCTGAAGAGCACTGTCCTGAAGGGCCCTGCAAGGCAGCATGACTCACAGACCCGTCTGGCTGTTCGCCTTCCCACCCCCTCAGCACATATCTTTGTGCTTCTGGGGTAATCATTCACACCTTCTCCGTCATCACCTGGTCTTGCACATTTTTTCCTCTTCAGACCCCAGTGCCCAACTTCAGAAATGCCGCCTCTGCGTCTGTGCTCCCTCTCAGGGCTCCCTGGGCTCTGTGCTGCTCTTTCAGCAGCCTGTGCGCCTCCCTCCACCCCAGCTGCTTCTGTCCAATCCCGGGGACCTGGCCCACGGATACCCTGCATTTCAGCTCGCAGCCCAGGCAGTGATGGAGTGATGGAGCCCACTTTCCTCCCACCCCAGATGGAGAATCTGTACCTCACAGGGAGGCCTGGCCTCACTTCTTTTCTCCAACCAAAGTATTGCTCCATGAATCATGAGCATTCCAGGTCCCAAATTTATGGGGTGGAGGAGCGGGAAGGGGAAGGGCTTGGTCACACCATTTGTTCAACTCTCCTTGGCTGCTCCCCCTGCAACTTGCAGACATCTGCCTGCTGAGGGGGTGGGTCTGTGAGTCATGCTGCCATGCAGGGCCCTTCAGGCCAGTGTGCTTCAGACTTCGGGGACCCCAGGGTCGCCCTNATTTAGGTCATACCTGAATGGTCTAGTGGTTTTCCCTACTTTCTTCAGTTTAAGTCTGAATTTACCTGATGTGAAAAGCCAACTCATTGGAAAAGACCCTGATTCTGGGAAAGATTGAAGGCAGGAGGAGAAGTGGAGGACAGAGGATGAGATGGTTGGGTGGCATCAGCAGCTCAATAGACCTGAGTTTGAGCAAACTCTGGGAGATGTTGAAGGAAAGGAAGCCTGGCATGCTACAGTTCATGGGGTTGCAAAGAGTTGGACACAACTTAGCTACTGAAGGACAGGAACAGAAAGCTAAATTTGAGGGTTGAGATTTGAACATACCACCTGAATATGTAGAAGTTGACTACATCCCTGAATTCATCAACTTTATGGGTTCCTTAAATTTAGCTGATAATTGATTCTTTGATGGTGGGGGCTATTATTGAATGGAGTCAACTCCCAAAATTATATCATATAGTTGATTAGGAAAACAGAGGTCCTGAAATGGCGCCTCACAATATCAACTTCTAGCTGCTTTAAAAAATTAGACAGCAATTAAATGAGGATCACAATGCCTGCAGATGGTACAGTTTTCTACAGGAGAAGCTATCTGTCACATTTTAGCTATATATATATGGAGATGACATCAGATACTTGTATAGTGTAACTCATTTTCTTGCCAGTCAAATATCTGATCTTAGGCATACAGCAATATGTAACTTATAGTTCTAAAGACACAGAAGCCCCAAAATATATGTGCACTTCACATAGTTCAAAATCAAAGCCTCAAACCAATAAGGACCTACCATAGAGCACAGGAAACTCTGCTCAATAGTCTGTAATAACCTAAATGGGAAAAGAATTTGAGAAACAATAGATACATGTATAACTGAATCACTTGGCTGTACACCTGAAACTAACATAGCATTGTTAATCAATGATACTCCACTATAAAATAAAAACTAAAAAAAAAAAAAATCAAAGCCTCCAGATGAAGGCAAATATCCTCTCCTCCAGATCTTAGCTTGTGCAATTCCAGGTATACTTTTAACATCCTAACTTCAACAGCAATCATAGGTTNAAAACTAAAAAAAAAAAAAATCAAAGCCTCCAGATGAAGGCAAATATCCTCTCCTCCAGATCTTAGCTTGTGCAATTCCAGGTATACTTTTAACATCCTAACTTCAACAGCAATCATAGGTTTGTCTGTTGATTAGACATACGACTATCTGTTCAATATTTGCTTCAAAACCTCCTCCCAGAATGATTTTGAGGGGCTGCCTGCTGTTGTCACTCTGTCATTCTCCCTCTTCCTGGCTTACCTCAACCAAACTCTCAAGTTTTGTCACCTTTAGTCTGGAAGTGACTCAAGGCAGACCACCCCCAACTTCTGATGAGACTGCCCTACTTTTCATTTCCTCAATCCTGAAAAAGCCACTTTTCCATACATTCCTCTTCTGATCATTTGTCAGTCTTCCCCCCAACAAAACATCCAACACTGGGCATTGGGCTGATTCATAATACTTCCGCCATGGCTTTCAGATGTCTGCCTCTTATTGTTTTCTGATTGATATGGTTCAACCTAAGGAGGCAGCATAGTGTAAAGTTAAAAAGCACAAGACTTGAAGTGCTTACACTCTAAAAAAAACTCAAGTTCAAGTCTCTTTCCACCATTGACTAGCTGGGAACCTTTTGACCAGTCACTTCACAGTTCTCAGGCCTTAGCTTTCTCATTCATAAATTTGAGGGGTGAACTAGACCATGAGTCTGGAAGCTCGAGACCTGAGTGATGAACTGTGTAGTGCTTCTTTTTTTTTTTAATGACTGTAGAAGGATAACACATGTTCACTGTCCCAAAACACCCATCACTCTTTAATGCCTTCTACCCATGGGCTTCACCCATGGGCACTTGCATTCAGCAGTGCTTTGTACCTAATGTTCTTTCCACTCTGATGGCTTCTCATGCCTTATCATTCCTTCACTCTCCCAAAAGACACCTCCCACTCCACAGCAAACTAGGAACTGAACTAGGTTTTAACAGATGATAGTTAGGACTGTAAATGACTGTCTGGCCATCATTCACAAAGAACCTACCCCATCCACACTGACTTACAACTCCATTCCATCTCCCACCTCCTTTAGATCACCAGTCTGTCACTCTGCATGGCACAGCCCATCCCAGGACACCTACTATCTCAGAACTCTCTGGTATGCTGAGGCCAGAAACAACAGGGAACATCACCCAGGTTTCAATCTCTTCAAAGAAAAAAGCTTTGAAATGTTCACAAAAAGCAGCTCAGCAGGCTTTTCGGATATCAAATCTCTCTTACAAAACAACATTTTGATGTGTTAAATGTAAATCAATTGGATGCACATGGATTCAATAGGTCCTAAAATGTGCCCAGGCTTAAAAACGAAGGCAAGCATCTTAGTGCAGCATCTGGGGACATTTGCTAGCTGAGAAATATCAGAGGGTCAAGTGTGTCTTAATAGTCCAGAGAATCACAACCACAATGAGGTTTCTGGACCCTAGCTCGTCCCATATGTTTGCTGCCTTCTCACTCCAGTGTAGCTCAACAGTAATACCAAGTCACTAACCAGTAATGAAAAGGAGGGTGCTGATGCTATCTGTGGCCTTGGGGAGACCTAAAATCCAGTGGCAGAGACTTATAGCCACCTATCAGATAGCCCCATGTTGGATGGCAGACTCTCCTATAGAGCTGGGAAGACAGTCTCTTCGATAACAAGTTTCAAATCTAATGGAAAGAAATTCTTGCTCTCAGGAACTCCCTATTCAGCTAGTAAGACAGAAAACAACATCAAGAGCATAGTCAATAAGGAGAAAAATCATATATATTATGCTCCTAAAGCTGGTACTGACAAAGAAAATGTAAACATAATTCAGACTGTCTTGAGATTCATATTCTTTACTACCTAAACCAATATAACTTAGGGGTAACAATAACAATACTAGTACTACTACTACTACTACTACTAGTAGTACTACTGCCACCAAGGTCTTCCATTTTTCAATGCCTTTATGTGATAGGCAATGAACTAGGCATTCACCAATGCAACGGACATGAACTTGGGCAAATTCCAGATGGTGAGGGACAGGGAAGCCTGGAGTGCTGCAGTCCATGGGGTTGTGAAGAGTTGGACAAGACTTGGTGACTGAATAACAACAAACATACATTTTCTTGTTTAATCTACCCACTAATGCTATAAGGTAGAGTTATTAATAGCACTATTCAGAAAGTCTGGAAACAATCTCTGTTGCTGCTCCTAAATCACTTCAGTTGTGTCCGACTCTGTGCGACCTCATAGACGGCAGCTCACCAGGCTCCCCCGTCCCTGGGATTCTCCAGGCAAGAACACTGGAGTGGGTTGCCATTTCCTTCTCCAATGCATGAAGGTGAAAAGTGAAAGTGAAGTTTTTCAGTCGTGTCCGACTCTTCGCGACCCCATGGACTGCAGCCTACCAGGCTCCTCCATCCATGGGATTTTCCAGGCAAGAGTACTGCAGTAGGGTGTCATTGCCTTCTCCAACAATCTCTAATGACAAGCTTATATGCAGTTTATAGACATTTAGGTTCTTTCTGGTCACATACTCTATTGAGTACTGTATTTTGATTCCCCTTTCTTCACTGACAAAGCCAAACAAACACCATGTTTGNTCTCTATTTAAAAATAAGCTTTTTTAATATCTGAAACTTAGGAGTTTCCCAATTCATTTAGGATTCCAATTGTCTAATTCCAGATGTTAAGTGAAAATGTTCTCCAAAATACTTTATTATAAAAATTTTAGTCTTCGGGTAAGAACATTGATTTTTACATAAAGTCATTCTCTTATATTCAAATATATTCCTTACTTGGCAGAAAGCCAAGCCGCAGCAGACTCTAATCAGGCTTGACTCTGTTAGAGACATATTAAGCTGCATTGCTGGTGTTCAGGTGTCATATGGAGTTTTACATGAACCAGCACTCTTGATTTTGTGCGTACCTCCCTCCTAGTCTCCACAGCACTGAGGTATGAGTCCATGGTCGTCTTGGCCAGGAGACAAATCTGGGATTAAGACAAGCGTGCTGCACAGTGCTGGGTTTCCCTCCCATCTGACGACTATGGCTTTCTCACTGGTGTGGCCCATCACTCCTGCATGGTTCCCACTTCCCTGGGAAAGAGTCCTCCTCAGGAGGCCCACATGCCCCACCAGTTCATCAACTGTGTCCAACAAACCCTAATCCCAGCTGATGCTCAAACTGGGTGGGACCAGGGGATGAGCTGGTTTCTGTGTGTAGAAAATGGTGTGGGAAGAGAGTCAACGGCCAAGGACTCAGTTAGGTAGGGAAAGGGGAAGGTAAAAGTGTTAGTCACTATGTTGTGTCCGACTCTTTGTGACCCCATGAACTGCAGCCTGTTAGGCTCCTTGTCCATGGAATGCTTCAGGCAAGAATACTGGAATGGGCTACCATTTCCTTCTCCAAGCTACCACTTACCCTATCCGTGTGACTGTGGACAAGTGTCTTCACTTCTCCATGCTTCTGTTTGCTCACCTGTAAAATGGCCAATAACAGTACCCACTTCAGAGCACTGCTTTGATAATTAAATGAATTGAGCGAACAGGAAGCTTGAAAAGCTGCCTGGCAAATGCCTAATAAATATTGGCTATTGTTATCATAACGGATGGACAGTGAGTGGCTCAGATTAAAGGCAGAGTAAGTATGGACATCCCAGAGCCCACTCCCTCACTCACCACACTTTGAAAATCATTGCTTCACTACAATCTTCCAGCCAGTTCCAGAGCCCCCTCTATAGCATCTGACATCTTAACACTTTCAAAGATGAGGGCCTCATTATCTTAAAAATATGCTACCATCTCTAATTATCTCAGACGTCAAAGTCTTCTCACAGTGACTCAAAATTTACCACCCAGTAGTGTGGGAAGTGCCACTAACGCAAGAGGCAACTGGATACAGCAGAAAGCAGTTGCCCTTTCATCACATAGACCTAGGAGCCCATCTCTGCAATTTCTTAGCTGGGTAACTTTGGAGAAGTCACTTAACCTCTCTGAGCCTCCATTCTCTCATCTGGAAAATGAGAATAACATTATCTAAGGCACAGGCTTGCTGCTATGGACTGAATTATCTCCCTCTCCTTCAAATTCGTATGTTGAAGCCATAATTCCCAATGTGACTGCAAGGGAGACAGGGTCTTTAAGAGGTAATTAAGGTTAAATGGGGCTTCCTAGCTGGCTCAGTAGTAAAGAATTCACCTGCCAATGCAGGAGACTCAGGTTCCATCCCTGGGTTGGGAAGACCTCCCTGGAGAAAGGAATGGCAACCCACTTCAGTATTCCTGCCTGGAGAACCCCATGGACAATGGAGCCTGTCAGGCTACAGTCTATGGGGTCGCAAAGAGTCAGGGACAACTGAGCATATACACACATACAAAAGGTGAAACAAGGTCACAAAGGTGGCATCCTAACCGGGTAGGACTGTGGCCTTCCCTCCATGACCACAGGGTAAGTAAAGGCCAAGTGAACATACAACAAGAAGGCCACTCACTGCCTCAAGCCAAGAAGAGAGCTCTCACCAGGAACTGAATTGTTTGGCGCTTTTGATCTTAGACTTGCCAGCCTCCAAAACTACGAAAAAATAAATACTATTGTTTAAGTCACCCAGTTATGGCAGTCCTGGCTGACTGATACCATTTCTGTGAGGATTAAATGAGGTAATATGTGTAAAGTCCCTGGCACAAAGGCAACACTCAAGAAGTGGAATTATTTTCAGTTGTAATTCTCAGCTCTACTTTGGCTGGATAATTAAAGGCAGATGGCGTGAAGGACCCACCACAGTGGTGTGCCAGAGGCAGTCAGTACTTGCCTCTTAATTTGGACTCATTACATGTGCCTGTCTCCATGATGACTGTAAGCTCCCTGACGGCAGAGACTATGTTTTAGTCCTTTCTGTAGTTTCCTCGCCTATAATAGGGTGGATGCTAGGGGTAAACACCAAGGTGATGAATGGATGAACACACAATCGTACCTAATAGTGGGTATTTTGGAAGCCTCCTCGCCACAGAGACCTTGACTCACACACAGAAGCCTGAGAATGATTTGTTCTTACCTGAGGCTCCTTAACTGACAGCAAGCTTGCCATCCCTCAGCCACAGAGAACAATGTAGCACTGAGCAGAAAAAAAATAGCCAGCCACAGTTAACCAGGCTCCTTTAACAACACAGCTCACAAGATTCCCACAATATTGATCCCATGTTTGCTAGTTTTCTCAGTTACTGGGAGACATAACGTGCTCCTACTTAGGACACGTCCCCTGTGTCAAAAGTGGCAATTCCCAATGATGAAAAAGGATTGGGTTAGTTCAACACTAACTTTGCAAGGCAGGTCTCCTCAGATTTATCATCTTAATCCATTACTTTATGTGAAATAACTGCAGCTGTTTGGTTTTTTTTTAAACAGATCTATTTTCAGAGTTGATGGGCAGCATATTAGGAATAACTGTACTAAATTATTTTCTAAATCTTTTGGAAGAATGGGAGTCAACCAGGACCCTTATTATTGTTTGTGCATGTGTATGTCGTTAAATTAGTCTTCTTTGTGTGAAATGAAGTTTGATTTAGAATGGTAGGTAATGAAGTTTGGGCCAGCAGGGCTTAGTAATAGAATGCAAATCCTTTAATAATAAAATGTAGCACTATAAGGCAGACACTGCCTCAGACCTCAGAAAAGTTTTCCCTGAACACAAGAGGTAGAAGGGAAGGAGAGAGACAGAAAACATTAGAATTAAAACAGCAGTTTGATATGAGAAAAACCATCCAGCACCTAGAAAAAGAGAGAGGACCTATGACCTGGACATGAATATTTTTCTCCAACAGCAAGCAGTAGGTTTTCCCAGAGCCAATGACATTCTTCTGCCCATGGGATCAATTGCCCGTGGGATCTATGGCAAACCTGGGAGTAGAATAATAATAATATAAATAACAACAGCAACAGCTAGCATTCATCAAATGCTTATGATAGAGCAATTACCTTGCAAAAGTTAGTTCATTTAATCCTCAAGTATCCTTGTGAGGCAGGTGTTATTCCCGAGTTAGACAGGGAAATTGAGGCTCAGAAGGGTTATGTGAACCAGTCCAAGGTCCAACAGCTTAGGCACAGAGCCCTGATATGAACCCACATTTGACAGACTAAAGGGAGGTGGTCTAGTCAACTGCCTCTCATCTTATCTATTGATCAGGTTGAGGCCAATACAGTTCATGTCTTTCTCCAATCCCATCAGCGATTGTATAAACTCTGACCATGCCCTTTCTTTCTTTGCCTTTAAAAAGAGGCAGCTTCTGCAGTCTGAAATCTGTTTTCATAAGGCTGGGCCCATCCCTTTGAACATTTCCACTAAATGTGCAGCTCCATGGGTGTGGACTGGGGGGTGCTGTGTGGGAGACAGCAGCAGCGGAGGGAGGGAAGATTGGCGTGGGGGTGAAACAAGGCTGTTCAAAGACGGGGTTGGATGCAGATCTCTGCGGCTAGATGTGGCATGGCATTTCTCTTCTTGTTAGCCAACTTTCACCCTACAGACTCCAGAAGCCCCCAGGGCCTGCAATCAGGGAAAGAGGAGGCTGAAATGGTCTTGCAAGCGCCTGATGCCTGCTCCACCGATGGTAGACTGGGATTCAAGGCAACTCTGAGGCTTCCTTGGAGTCCTCCNCATGCAGGGCAGAGAGTCTTGCCTCACAGTTGTGCAGAGTCCACACCAGAGGGCCTCCGGGTGGTGGGGCTGCCGGATGGATCTGCAGTGCCCAGGTCGTGAGCACATTCTCGGACATTGCTGGCAACAGAGCAGCAGCAAGTTGTGCGGGGTTCACGGGCTGGGGTGAACTTAGCACCCCGATATCTAGCATCTGTCATTTCCTTCCACAGCACTCATCTCACGAAGGCAGTTTGTTAAGCCCACTTCACAGATGGGGAGACCAAGGCTCAGAGAGACGGCTGTGTTGTTTACCATCTCATGGAGAGGTGGTGGATCCAGAATTCAAGCCCCATTCTCCAAGCTCCGAGCTGAGCCCCCTTCCCCCACCACACTGTGGAATGGGCCCAGGAAAACAGCAATCTTGGGCCGCTGGCCAGCATGCCCTGGAGCAGAGAACAAGAGGCTGAGGAACACTCTCATGGCCTGGTATCCACACCCCACAGGCCCACCCTGCCCTCCATCTCAGGATCCCAGGCCCATGCCTTACCACCAGCCGTCCTGGGGACCTCAGCCCCACTGGCCGGTCTGTGTTTGTTGCAGAAATCATCAGGAAGGTGGTATCTCCCCCTCCCCTGCGCCAGCCCCTGGTGTCCCCTGGCCACGGGCCACCTGAGTGCCTCCAGGAAAGGAGCAGTGCTGGGAGGAGGCTCCAGAGGACAGACCCAATCCGGGCCAGATCTGTAGCCGGCTCAGTGCCACCGGAGGAGCTGGCTACTCACAAGAAGCAGCGAATCGGTTCACCTTGCTTTGCCCAGTGGGGGCCCCCCTATCCCGGGGCCTGGAAACCCTGTGCATAGAGGGGGCAATGGGCCAGCATCATCACTCCTGAGGGTGGAACCCGAGGTCTACCATCTGAGGGAATCTTTCTCAGAACTCTGGGTTCATAGACACTCCCTTCCTGAGTGTCAAGCTCCATGCTAAGTCCTGTGCTGATATTCTATACCCCTCTGATAGCCCTCCAAGGAAGCATTGCTATTATCTGGGGTTTACAAGAGAGAAACTGAGGCATGGCGAGGTGATGGGACTTGCCAAAGGTAACCAAGGAAGTGAAAGGTGGGGCTGGAACACAGACCCAGGTTTGTCTCTGCAGCACTGATGCTAGGAACCCCTCCTGGCACCAGAGCAGAGGGGCCATTTTCAGCCGTGGAGGCAGCACTGGATCCTGCATCAGGGAGTGGAAGGCATGATGGGGACTGCCCCTCCCTCCGCCAGCCTGCCTTGGGGACTGCACCGGGAGGGGTGAGGCAAGCCTAGAGTTTGCTGGGCAGACGTGGTGTGTGTGGACCTGACTGAGCCAGCTAATGGCTCTCACAGGGCCAACTCATCAAGCCTGCAGTGACAGCTTTTGTCCTATTTCCTGCCCTCCACTCCCCAGCCACAGTGGAATTTTGCCAAGGAGAGGTACAGTGAGCCAGAGGGGCATCCAGACAGGTGATGAGGGAGCGAGAGATAGGAAGCCAGGAGAAACGCACAGGCATCCTATGGGAAATCTGGACCTCAGAGTGAATGAGCTCTCAGTGGCCCCTGTGAGGGTGGGTGGCAGACCTAGGCCAAAAACACAGTTCTCAAAACACCAGTCTAGAATCTTTCCAGGGGTTAGAGATTGCCATGGCTAGTGAGGTGGGGAAGAAGGCTCTTACCCTGAGTGAGAGGCGACTGTGGGGAAAGCCTGTCTCAGGTTCAGTGGCAGAGAAGGCAGAGACAGGCACATGATGTACTCCACACGCAGATGAGAACCATATCACACTGTGGGGAGGCTAAGGGTCAGAGAGCCTGCATTCAGATCTGTGCTTCCACTTGCCTGCTACTTGACCTTAGCCAAATCAATTCCACCGTTGAGCCTCAGATCTCCTTAGGTGATGTCTAAAAAGACTAACTCTGATCCAACTGGACACACTGGTGGGACCATCAAGTGAAATAACTAAGAAAAAAAAAAAGTATTTTTTCTGAGGAGAGAATGAGGAGAAAGAGCACTGACTCTGGAGTTGAAAGACTTAAACTGTGTTCATAGAGGATTGTTCTGGGAGTATCAGCCAATGTAACTAAGCAAGAAAATGAATGTTGTAAAGGAAGAAGAAAATGGGCTTCCTTGTGGTTTAGTAGTAAAGAATCTGCCCGCCAATGCAGGAGACTCGGGTTCGATCCCTCGGTCAGGAAGATCCCTTGGAGAAGGAAATGGCAACCTTCTTGCCTGGGAAGTCCCATGGACAGAGGAGCCCGGCCGGTTACAGTCCACGGGATTGCAAGAACCTGACGTGACTGAGAAGCTAAACAACAACAACAAAGAAAAAAATAATTGTGTTTGCATATCCTATGATTTTGTTCCTGTGGGCAATGCAAGGGAAATAATGGAAAACACACTCCAAATGATAAAATAATTCAGTGGGGAGGCTGGTGATAAAATTGATATGTAACAGACCTCTGTTTGAAACTCGGTTCCACCATTATGTTGTTCTCAGCAAGTTGTACTTCTCAGATCCTTTGTTTCTTCAGTATAAAATGGGAGTCCCCCTTGCAGAGTTGATCTCACAGTCAGCTTCTTGTCCAAGTTGCTGTCTCGGAGTCAGCAGCTGTCACACCTGTGGCAGCTGACCTAAAGCTTGTGCCTCTGCTTCTAATGGCCAGGACAAAATATATGCTTTTCAGGGGCTGTTGATACTCCCCACCTTACAGACATTTGCCTGAGAAAAGCAGTATTAATGAAGGTTGGAATAAACACCTACACACACACACACAGACACACACACACACACAGGTCAAGATGCTGGATTTAGACAGGAATAAACTCTTCTACTTTGATCATCATTAATTCGATTTTCCTACTTATTGCACTTTGGTAAGGTACAAACCACACTGGAGAAAGTCTCCTTAGGAAACAAGGTTTCCTCTAAAGTTGTTGTTGAAGGTACAGTTTATAACATCATCTTACAAAGACCTAGGAGAGGTACTTACCTTTGCTCAGTACCAGCAGTAATTGTGTTCCTTCTGGGAAACTAGTTTAATGTGCCATTGTCTCATGGGCTCCATATATTATGTAATCGCTGTTTCTCTCTTTTCTTTGTTGCTGCTGCTAAATCTCTTCAGTCATGTCCGACTCTGTGCGACCCCATAGGCGGCAGCCCGCCAGGCTCCCCCGTCCCTGAGATTCTCCAGGCAAGAACACTGGAGTGGGTCGCCATTTCCTTCTCTAATGCATGAAAGTGAAAAGAGAAATTGAAGTCGCTCAGTCGTATCTGACTCTTAGTGACCCCATGGACTGCAGCCCACCAGGCTCCTCCGTCCATGGGATTTTCCAGGCAAGAGTACTGGAGTGGGGTGCCATTGCCTTCTCTTTTCTTTGTTGCTAGGGAGCTCGTATCCAAAATTGTGATCAAACTGCAGCCTGCATTTTACATATAGACCTCCTGGATTAACTTCTTTAGCTTTTGCTTTCCTTTGGTCTCAGTGCCCTTACATATTTATAATTTTGTTTTGTAAAAAAAATTTTTTAACAGAGAGAAATAAAGAGGTAGAAATAGATTATATACATGAAAACCTACATATAATGCTTCTGTGTATCTACCCATCTATCCATTCACCCAAACAACTTATCTTTGAGAACAAAGAATGCCTATTCCACAGTGTTTTTGTAAGAACCAAAGTGTTTGTTAATGGTGATACAATGCTGGGCATGGGTTCCTTTGCAAAGTCCTCTCCATGCCTGTCTGCCTCACAGAGAACTAGCCCGTTTTCCCTCCCTGTTGGCTCTGCTTTCCCTCGTCAGAGCTGCCACCCCTTGCCTATTACCTACCTGCTCCCCACCATCCAGCTCTTCCGGGCAGGGACTATATCTGGTTCATTCCTGTGACCTAGATTCTCAACCTGAGGGCCAAGTGCTCTGCTGATCTTCATGGATAAATTGGGATTTTCATTCCATTTTCAGTTCAAAAGCATCAACCAAGGCAAGAAGACCAGTGCTGCTGACCCTATGCTGCTGATGCTGGAGAAGTATTCCCAAAGCCTGGAGGACCTGATCCAGGAGCGGACTGAGGAGCTGGAGCTGGAGAGACAGAGGATAGAAAGGTTGCTCTCTCGGATGCTGCCCCCGTGAGTGGACTTGATTGTGCCTCTAGCCTCAGTGCCTCTGAGCGTGGGACCTGGGGAGCTGGGACATAGCAGGTACTCAGTAAAGCTGGGTTCCATGAATTGGCTCAGTTCATTTGTTGTTTGTTTATCCATCATATTTTCATAGAGCCCTTGCATACTCTATGAGCATGGGACCTGGGGAGCTGGGACATAGCAGGTACTCAGTAAAGCTGGGTTCCATAAACTGGTTCAGTTCATTTGTTGTTTGTTTATCCATCATATTTTCATAGAGCCCTTGCATGCATGGGGCACTGTGCTGTGCACATGAGTATTGAATTCTGCTGCCTCTTTCCTTTGGGAACAAGGACAAGGTGCAGGGTCCCCCATCTGACTTCAGACGAAGTAATGTCCAGAGAGGGGCAGGTATTTGCTACAGAGGAACCAGCACACAGCAGACCTGTCCCAGATCCCCTGACACTCATCCCAGGACTTGCCCACAGATATCCCTCCCTCCCTTCCAACTGTGGAAAGGGAGACAGAGCCGGGACAGAAGCCTGCCAAGTCCACCTCCACAGCCCCACCCTGTGACTCTGGCCCTTCCTATCCCTTCAGGTCTGTGACTGAAGCTCTGAAAATGGGGGCAGCCATGGAGCCAGAGTACTTTGATCAGGTTACCATATACTCCAGTGACTTGAGGGCTTTACCACCATCGCATCCCTGAGTGAGCCCATTGAGATGGTGGGCTTGCTCAATGACCTCTACACACTGTTTGATGAGGTTCTGGGCAACCATGACGTGCATAAGGTAAGAGGACTAGGAGGCAGGCATTCCTTCTTTCTCTCTCTTCTACATTGTGTTTGCATTATACCTATATTTCCATTTACTTATGCATCTTTTATCAACAAGCTATTGCTGTGTAACAAACAACCCCCAAACCCAATAGTGTAAAACAGTACACATCTATTCTTACTCACAAGTCTATAGGCCCAGCTAGAAAGTTCTCTGGGTTCGGCTGGGCTCATTCATACATCCACATCTGTGGTCAGTGTGGGTGAGAGGCAGCTCTGCTGATTTGGGCTGGACTCTGGGTGCCTTGGCTGAGACAACTCAGTTCTGGTCCATATGGTACCTCACCCTCCAGCAGGCGAGTTGGTATTATTTAAAAGGTGTGGCAGAGTTCTGAGAGAGAAGGCAGAAGTCCAGAAGTCTCTTGAAGTCTAAGCTGAAATTGGTACATTATTTCTGACATATTCTATTGGTCAAAGTAAGTCAAAAGGTCAGCCCAGATTCAAGAAGTAGGAAAATAAATTCTATTTGTTCCAGATGAGGGTCGACAGATGAATCAGCTTCTATGCCTGCCCATAGGGAGCTCTCAGTGCTGTCGGTAAAAGAGGAAGACAACCCACTATGAAATTGATGATCTGAGGAGTCAGAGGAGGCTGAGAGGGTCTCTAATCCAGCTAGGAGTAGATGTTTAGAGTAAAGGAGGGTAAGGAAGGCTTCCTGGAAGAGGTGCTGTCTTCCTGGCGTTGTCCATCCTAGGTGTGGTTGCTCAAAGCAAGCAATGGGGTAATAATGTACTAAATTTTGAGGCTTGAGAGGGTGGCCCTAGTAAGTGTGAGAAATGCTAAATGGGCTT
Organism: Neotragus pygmaeus; assembly: GCA_006410875.1. Classification (NCBI taxonomy): domain Eukaryota; kingdom Metazoa; phylum Chordata; class Mammalia; order Artiodactyla; family Bovidae; genus Neotragus; species Neotragus pygmaeus. Next base: position 1,086,975 of record SJYV01051075.1, read on the forward strand.
TGATGGCTGGACATGAAGTGGGTTATCAGTGGAGGTGGGTGGGAGACCCTGGAGGGGGCAGCTGCGGCCTTGGCAGAGTCATCAACCCCCTCCATGATCTAGTCCCTATGTACCTCTCAATCCTGGGTTTGAGACACCAGCTTCTGTGTCACTTTGGCGACACAGGGACTTTCCCCTCTCTGGGCCTCTGTTTCCTTATCTATTAATATAAAACAGGAATAATGATTCCTGTCCCAGGGGGTTCATAGACGATGGGCAGATTGTCTCCCCCGGTAGAAATTCTGTGTAAAGCTGTGAGCCTGTGAAAGTGAATAGCCTTCTGCCCTCTCTGCCTGCCACGGGGGCCTTCCAACCCCAACCCTGCCCCTATTCCGATCCCATTGTTTGGGGTCCCAGATCAGCCTCAGACATGGTGGAGGAGGTGGGGAGGAGCTCCCAGGAGACAGCCATACCCCGGCTCCCCTGTCCTTCACTTCATTTGTGACCTGCCAACCGCCTTCCTACCGCAGCCCTCCAGGAAGGCTGGAGCTGGAGAGGGCCAGGCCCTGGGCTGGGCTGAAGCCAGGAAGGGAAGCGTGCATGGGTGGGAAGTTTCAGAGGTGAGAACTAACTCTTCGAGGTGCCAGGTAACCTGCTGATAGCACTACACACAGTATCGAAGCAGCAGTAGTCGCCAGTATTTATTAAATGCTTACTGTCTATCACACACTGGTATGCAGTCTAGAAGCCTTATATGTATTGTACCATTTGATCATCATAACAACATAACAAGCTGTGAGGTAGGTACTAGCACCCCTAATTTACAGATGAAGAAACAAGGGGTTGAGCAGCTGGTCTCAGCAGGACGTGAAGCTGAGACTTGAACTTGGACATTCTGGTCCTGAAAACTAGCTTCCTCAGGGCTCATGGTCCTCCCAGGACCCAGACCTCCTGAGGATAAAGCCACAGGGTCACAGGCAGCCCTCCAGGAGTGGGCCCCGCCTCCCTCCCCAGTGACTCTGCCCCTGCGCACTCTGCATGCCTCACTCAGGCTTTGCCCTCTTGCTCTCTCTAGCCATGAGGTCCTCACACATGCCGTTCCCTCCTCCTAGAACCCTGCTCACCCTCCTCTCCTGCTCCCTCCTGGTGTCGGGTTAGCTCCCCTGCCCTCGCACACGTGGTTAGGAGCGCTTGTGTGAGGCTCACAGAACAACCCCTGGACGTGTCGGTTCCAGCCTAAACCACTCTGTCCCCAGTGCTTGGCAATGTCCAACATGTGGTGGGTCCTCAGAAAATGTGTGTTGACTAAATGAGGAGCTCATTAAGGCCCAGAGAGGGAAATGACTTGCCCGAGACCCCACAGCTGATAGGGGACAGAGCCGGGACAGAAGCCTGCCAAGTCCACCTCCACAGCCCCACATTGACCAGCGGAGGCCTGAGCTGCTGACATTCCTAGCACGCAGCTTCCCTCCTGTTTCCCATTCAGGACTCCACGTTCCTGCCCCAGCCCAGGGCCTGAGGCATTCTCTGTCATACTGGCTGTGTTCCCCTCTTGCCTCCAGAGCCTAGGAAAAGATTCCTCCCCCAGTCTTGCTGGGCCCT
>SJYV01051075.1:1104209-1144358 GCA_006410875.1 Neotragus pygmaeus
AAAAAAAACCAAAACAAGCTGAAAGGAAAAGAAAGATGGAAACTGCTAATTGTCACTAAGAAGGGCATTGTAGAACCAAATCTCAAGCAAAAGATGTAATTGATCAGTTCCTGGTAATCCTTTTGTAAACTTGGAGAGTTTCAAATCAATTAAGTTTTTGATTTAAAAAAATGATCACAAGGGGGGAAAAGATAAGGAAAACAGTGTACCAAGCCCCAAACAGGTTATTTCTGAAATACCAGTTGCACTTGGATATAGAATGCACAAATTCCATTGGAAGAATGTTACTGCCTTAAAGATGAGTGAACTCGGACAAGTCTGAGACCTTTGATGAGAATAAAAGTCACTGAAAACTGAAGATTCTCTGGTCTCTCTGGCTAGCCAGATGCCCAACAGCCTGTAGAAATGATGCTATGCCAAATGATGCTCACCTCTGTTCAACTGAGCTGATTGGAAGCCCCAGACACCTCCGTAGACTTACAGGACTTACAGCCCAACATCTGAGAGCCTGACTGGCAATGGAATATGTCCAACTTGCTGGAGACCCACGTGGTGCTAAATAGCCCGAGGACAGGGATGCTGCTAGAGAGACACCCACGGGCATGGCTGCACCAGCCAAATCTGCAAGCGTGCCCGTGCCTTCCCGGAGAACAGAGCAGCATATGGGAGGTTCGGGCTCACTGCCATCTGTCGAGAGTGGGCAGGCCTGCACATGCATCCCCAGTCGGCACCCAGGCTTGGGAGATGATCATTTCCATAGCGAGAGGTATGCTGCCTTTGGATAAGAACGGGGATCAGGAGAAGCCACTCAGCAGAAACAGCTTGGTTATTCCCCCAGATACACCCCAAGCTGTCAGAGGTTAATCGATAGAGATCTGCAGGGAGAGAATCCTTACCCCTGTCTAGTGTGTCTTGAGCTTGTTCATTCATATGCTATAGAATATCATCATCACCATTATTGTAAAAATAACTGCTGCTCAGAAACTCTTCCCTTCAATCTCTAAGAACTTGCACCGTGTTAGACCTTCATCCATGAAACCGAGACCCGGATAGCACTCTCTTCCATTTCAACCTGTGCTCCTAACCAGGAAGTAGGAAAATGAGAGTGGGAATTAATTTTAATAAAAAACCTGAAATTCTGATTTTTCTAGCATCCACTTTTGTCACCCTGAAAATCTCACCCTTCCTTCTAACTTGGATCAACATGTATAAGATGAAACAATACAAGCCATAGTTAATATGACTCCCCTGTGTAAGGAAACGAATGGCCCAACAAGGTTATCATGATGGTTTCTTTTCAAAGCTTGTCCTGACCTATCACTATGAAACTCTTGAGTTATTCCTCCAACCTGTCTGCCAGCAGTCTACTTATTGAGCAGGATACACCCAAAGACTAAACATCTGTTTCAGGTGCCCTCTTCTTTATATATTCCAGCTCATCAAATCCTATCAAGAATTCTACAGTGCATGTACTATTAAAGTCTCCCGTTTTCAAATGAGACAAGTGTGGCACAAGAAACAGGATAACTTACCCCCAGTACTACAGTCGGGGGTCTGGTGGGGGCCAGGAGGCCAGTGAAGAAAAGCTGGCTCTGGGGTCTGTCTGTAACCATTAGGCATCACTGCCTCCCACCTAATCTAAGGGCCGATGCTGGAGGTCAGTGTAAGAGTGGTGACTGTGGTTTCTTTTTTAGAAAATATGTATTTATCTTTGACTAGGTCTTCATTGCTTTGTGTGGGCTTTTGGTGGTTTCGGAGAATGGGAGCTACTCTCTGTTGTGCTGTGCGGACTTCTCACTGAGGTGGCTCTCCCGTTGTGGACAGTGGGCTCCCGTGGCTCTAGCTGTGGCTCCAGGCTCTCAAGCAAGGCTCAACAGTTACAGTGCACGGGCTTAGTTGCTCTGCAGCATGTAGGATCGTCCAGGACCAGGGATCAAACTCGTCTCTCTCGCATCGGTGGCTGGATACTTTACCACTGAGCCACTAGGGAAGCCCCCAGGAGCTTAGTATTTTTCTCCATCAGTTTTGTTATCTTTATGTCCTCAAATATATTTCACATCAAGTAATAGAGTAACAAGTGACACTTGTTCAGTGGCTCTGTTGTGTCCGACTCTTTGTGACCCCACGGACTACAGCACCCCAGGCTTCCCTGCTTTCACTATCTCCTGGAATTTGCTCAAAGTCTTGTCCATGGAGTCAGTGATGCCCTCTAAACATCTCATCCTATGCTTCCCTCTTCTTTTGCCTTCAATCCTTTCCAGTACCAGAGTCTTTTCCAATGAGTCAGAAACGAGTGATACTAGTATTGATACATGTGGAGACTGTCAAGTCATTAGACATAGGGCCACCCTGAAGAGTCTGCCCCATTCACCCATCATTTGTTACTAAGTAAATAGCATAAGAGAAGACTTGGGCTTTGACAATCATTGAGCATATTTTGGGTGGGTTTGTTTTTTTAATTTCCAAGTTTTTATTTAAAATCAGCAAAATGAAAAAAATTACCAAAATGAAAACTTAAGTGAAATCCCAATGTTTTTTAAACAATTGTTTTCAATTAATTAATTTTAATTGGATAATTAATTACAATATTGTGATGGCTTTTTGGTATACATCAACATGAATCGGCCACAGGTACACGTGTCCCTCCCAGCCCCCACTGGGCTCCCACCTCCCTCCCAACCCCATCCCTCTGGGTTGTCCCAGAGCACTGGCTTTGGGTGTCGTGCTTCATGCGTGGAACTGGCACTGATCATCTATTTTACAAATGGTAATGTACACGTTTCAGTGCTGTTCTCTCAAATCATCCCATTTTGCATGGTTCTTAATGCAGCATTCTGTAGGATATAGAGTGAATACTCTGCTAGAGTAAATAATAATCATACTAAAATTACATTCTGAAAACTATATATGGGAAAGTCAGTACCTGGAGGAAAAGGAAAAATGTCAGATAACAAGATCACAAGGAACAAAAACACATCTTCCCTCAGACTGAGGATGTGTTGTGGTGATGGTAGCATGGATTTTAGGAAGGAGGTTAAAAAAAAAAAAAGAATCCGGTTCAAGGAGCTCATTTTCCCTACCCCCTCTGTTAATCTGCATTAAAGAAAAAGGAAAAGGAAGACTTCTCCAGGTTTCCTTGTGTCTGAGAGTGGCGAGAGGGTCTGGAAGAGAAGGAAGTGCTGAGATGTTAACATTCTGAAGGATGGAGATGCTGGGGGGGCATCTGTGTTGTCCTTATTCCTTACAATCATCTCTATTCAAGCTGAGCTCTGAAACACGCCCTACCTGTTATTACCTAACTCGTGCACTGGCTGTGTGCCTTGTTGTTGTTGCTAAAATATCGTGTCTGTTACTATGAAAACGAAGCGCTCCTGACAAAGGTTTGACATAATGTGCTGACTACGGGAGACATAGCCACGCAGAACATTTCTCACTTTTAATGCACCTACGCCAAAGCAGTCGCTTCACCTTCCTGAGTCTCCCTTTCTTTGAAACAAGAAACGCTCTGTTTGATGTTTTCCAGGCTCTGTTTAGCCACTGAGAGTTGGTGGAAAGTGACAAACAGCCAACTAACAACTGAGTAACAGGGGCATTAAAGGGGGGAGAAGCAATCAGGTGACATTCAGGGGACTGAAGCTCAGAAATTATGATTCAAGAACTAGAGGTTCTTGAATGGCCTAACAGGCCATTAAATCTTGTTTCTGGAGCCTTTTTGCACATGTTTTCTCTGCTGAAGGTGTGATTTCTCCAGCATTATGTGTTGCCCTGGGGACTGTCTCCTGAGTGCGGGGTGGAGGGCAATGGCGGTCATGGAATGTGGAAAGAGAACTGGGAGTGATGACTGAGATAGGAGGAGCAGTGATGGAACCCTGAACTGGGGGTCCAGTGATGGAGGACTGGAAAGGGAGGGGCAGATGGAAAGGAAATGGAGGGGCTGAGTTGCAGAAGCGGCAGAGCTCAGGAGAGGACCCGCGCTGACCAGCAGCCATGGGTGTCCCAGCTCTCCAGTGCAGGCGCCTGCAGCTTCCCAAGAGTGAAGCCCAGGCCCAGTGAAGCTCTGCAAAGGGATGGGAATGTTCGGATAATCTAAGACATGCACAGCCCGTGAGGGCTCAGCCAAGATAACACATCTGCTGTGTCAGAGATTCCTGAACGTGGACACAGCTGATCCACTAGAAACCTTGGTGAAGGGTTTGCCCCCTTCTCAGGCACTCTGTTTCACAGGCATCTTGAGTAATTTTAATCTCCTTGGTAGGCACTTGGGGAAGACCTGTAATCCCCATATCTCCCGTCCTTAGCTTTGTGGGAAGTTTCCTGTTGGAGATTCTGTGTCCCTTCCCTGGGAGTTAATTAAAGGACCTTGGCACTATTCACTGATGTTGCCAGGTCCTCACCTGCAAGGGCAGCTCACCATCATGCACCAGGAGAAGACCACGCAGACCCCCGATGGCCTTAACTGGGAGATAAGGCAGGAGAGTTAGGTCAAGGCTAGACTGTGGAAGACTTTGTTTTTTAATTTGCTGGGTTGACAAGAAGGAGCTAATGATGGTCTTTGCACATGAGAGTACCACAGTCATCATTCTGGCTTACCAAATTAACATGGTGGCCATGGAAAAATGGACCCATCAAGTAGGATTCTTGAGCCAAACTATCAAATGTGAACCTGCTGAAATGTTCGAGGTGTAGGGCAATACAATTGTAGTGGCCACTGTGCTATGCCAGGCATGTGCTGAAGAGTGCTTGACCTGTATAATCTCAATCCTTACAGGATGTTGCAGTGGTGTCACTTTCATTTAACGATGAGTACACAGAAGCTCAAAGAATTCAGGGCTCTTGCTCAAGGCCACAGAGCTAGTAACTGGCAAAGATCTGAACAAAGATCCACCTGATTTCAAACCTCTGCTCTGAACCAGTAAAGGAAGAAAATGACACCAATAACGAAGAGCTGGTGCAAGACACACTGTGACATAGAGGCCATGTGGTTAGACAAAGCTGCCTGGGAGGGGAGAGTCATGGCCTGATGATCTTCTGCAGATGTTATGAGCCCGGGAAAAGAAAGCTTCTTTTTTACATCAGTCACTTTGAACGTTTAAGAAAGACTTGACAAATGCTTGGAGGCAGAACTAGTAGGATGGGGTCGATCTGCTATGGTGATTGCTCTCACCATGCCTCTGATGGGTTGGTTCTAAGCCAGGACGCCACTGAGTTCACTAAGATTGTAGTGCATCACTTCTAAGCTCCTGCCTTCCCTCTGGTCCCAGCTGGCATGACCAGTCTATGCCTCGTTTCTTTTGCAGAGTGTATTGAGTGTTGCTTACTGCCTTCAGTTTGTCCCTGACAGCTATGAGGTGAATGTCTGTGTTGTTGTGTTGGATTGCACTGGACTTGGAGCCAGAGCACAGCTTGCTCTCCCATCCTACTCCACCCCACCCAAGGATACGTGGCAAGGTACCCATGAAGCAATGTCTACTGATGTACAAGGTCTTGTTGACCAGACAGCAATTAATAGTCATGTCTTCTTTCAAGGACAAGGTCACTTCTTGTCAACTGCTTCCCTTCCCCAATAGTTTTGCTGAACAATCAAGTGCTACATTCTGATTCACACAAGTAATTTTATGCCAGTTTTCTATGTTCTTCTGGCAAAAGTGAAACTTTCAGTGCTGATAACTGCTAGAAAGGATGATTAATCTTTGGCCTTCACAACGACAGTCCTAGCCATTAAATATTCAACTTGTACGTTTATCAAACTGTAGTTCTGCTACACTTACAATCACTATGTAGTAAAAGGGATTATTTAATTTCCTAATGTACTGATGCAATTTGGGTTGATTCTGTAGCTCAACAGGAGTAGAAAGCATTTTTCAGGGAAGCATTCTTTTATGATCCACAAATGTAAAGAAAATTAGGAACTCGGACATCTGCACTCTTGCCATTTACAATCTGGGTATTACTGGGCAAGATCATTCAATATTCTCAGCCACAGTTTTCTCAATTATTATATTATTACATATTATTATGGGAAGACTACTTCAAAGTAACATAAGAGTTTGAGGGAACAAGTATGAATATGTGTGTGCATATGTTTCTCTGTGTAGAATGAAGACATCTCCAGCGAGAAACTTACATAGTATCTGCAATTCCTACACAATTGAGAAAACAGGAACTGGTAGAAAGAATACACTTTTGAGTCAGAGATACAGGTTTGAAGCTTGGCCCCATCCATGTCTATGAATGTGCATTTAAGAATGTTATTAAATTTCTTGCTTTTAAAAAAAGGCAGGGGGATAGTAGGAGAGGACTATCAAGATGATCAAATAAAAATGTTGACCAGACCACGCTGTAAACTGTAAAGTAATATGTAAATGTCTGGATAAATAGAACAGCTCAAGGACACCTTTCTGAAGGGTCATAAGGACAGCCTGCTAGTAAATTAGATAGATTTGAGGTGACTACTTCCTTACCTAGTTTCTGAGCCCTGCTACAGAGATGAGCAGTTCCAGGTCACTGGTCAGCATCAAAGTAGCTCATCTGCAAGCAGTAAGCAGCGTTACCTGTAATAAAATCTACTTTGGACTTGATAAGGGTAGGTGACTGTGGGGTCATAGGAGGAAGTAGACACCCAGCAAAGAGCTGGACTCGAGGTTCTAGACCTCAGAAGAATGCTCTATGGAGAGATCTAGATTTTGAAACAGACACCTTGTGACTGGTTTTGGTTTTATTTTGATTGCCTTTTGATTACATTCTATAGTATCATCTAAAAATCTGCTCTCGAGTTGTAAATGGGAGTTCACACTGTATCATCCTTGAATAAAGTGGCCTGGTAGCATTACTTTCCATAAATCTGTTTTTGTTTTATTTCCATTTAGTAACAGACTCATGGGACTTTTTTTTTTTTTTTTAAGATTTAAAAAAATGTGTCATCTCCAAATGCAGAAATTTTAGTTTGCACTACCTCTACTGCAGCTGCTAACAGTAGCGCATCTATGCTGAGATTGACCCATCTATCTCTAACTTAGATATAAAGGTTGAGCCCTATTTTTTAACCCTGAGCAAATCGCTTTCAGGCCCTGGTCCCTCCTGTCACAGCCCTGGCATCCCTGTGTTGTCATAACTCAAATTTTAACCTGCTCTTTTAAGGCTAATGTGTAATAATAATTAAAAAAAACACCAATATCCTGAAAATAACTTCCTTTGGTATAAGAAATTGAGCCAGAAAATCACACAGGCCAATAGAGCGAATACATTTAAAGACTTTCATACACCAGGACGTATGGACCTAAGTAAAATATAGTTTATTTTCAAAGCTACAAGTGTAGAGAAGAACAAACTGATAAAGCTCAGGTTGTTCTCCTGCATTAAGTAGATTCAGGAAGAAAAAACCCAAGTAAGTTGTGAATACAGGACTTTGGCTCTCTTCAGGTTGTTTGTGCTTAGTTGCTCAGTCATGTCTGATTCTTTGCGACCCCAGGGACTGTAGCCCACCAGGCTCCTCTGTCCAAGGGATTTCCCAGGCAAGAATACTGGAGTGGGTAGCCATTTCTTTCTTCAGGGGATCTTCCTGACCCAGGGATGGGACCCAGGGCCTGTTGCACTGTAGGAAGACTCCACCGTCTCCACCACCAGGGAAGCCCCAAGACCAAAAAAGAAAAAAACCCAAAATAAAATTCCATCTAGACAGATTCTATTTTAGTACGTACATAGGTTTGTTTTTCTGCAGAGAGATGGGACAATATGTCAGAAATATACTTTCTGCGTATTTGAGGATTAATCCCATAAGTAAGCACACTGTGGCTAGAGATGGTTCTGTTTCTCACTGTTATAGGAAATGTAGGAACCACCACTGGTGCTGGATTGAGATTCAAGATAACCTTATAGTCAGGACTTCTCAACTTCAGCACTACTGACATTTTGGATCTGATAATCCTTCATCGTGGGGGCTGTCCTGTACTTTGTAGGATATTTAGCATTTCTGGCTTCTAATTAGTAAATGGGAGAGGTAACCAGCTCTGTCCCCCAACCCCTGAGCACTAACAACCAGAATTATCTGTTCAGTTCAGTCACTCAGTCGTGTCCAACTCTTTGCGACCCCATGAACCACAGCACGTCAGGCCTCCCTGTCCATCACCAACTCCCAGAGTTTAACCAAACTCATGTCCATTGAGTCAGTGATGCCATCCAACCATCTCATCCTCTGTCATCTCCTTCTCCTGCCTTCAATCTTTCCTAACATCAGNGGCACCCACCTCACCCCTAGGGTTTGCGCAGCCAGCCCTCTTCATGGGTGGTAGGACGTGAGGGACCCCTACCCCCACCCTCAGCTGCCTGAAATTCCGCCATCACAGACACATTCCTTTGGGTTAAGGTCTAATTCCCCCGTGGGCTGCACATGTCTCCAGAACGGGGCTTGCCCTTAGTGATTCACTGCTGGCTGGGAACATCCACAGCAGCTCTCCCAGGACCCGACTCTGCCCGTGATCCAGGCTGAGAGCAGGGAGAGGAGCACCCAGGAGCACCCCGAAGCCCGGCACCGTGAGCCTGTCTGCTGCTGTGTGTGTTGGGGTTGGGGGATGTGTGGAGTGGGTTAGAAAGGAGATCTTGGCCTGGTGTTGTGGAAACACTTGCTTTAGGAGGCAGACAGACTGGACTCTGATCCCGACTCTGCCATTAACTGCCTATGTGACCTTGGGTAAGTCATCTCCCTGAGCCTAGTTTTCCTCGTGGGCAAATTCTCTAGGAGGCAGGCAGCTCAGCACCTGCTGGAAAAAACACAACACACAGATCTGGGCTAAATCCCAAAACATTTATGAGCTGGGTGACTCTGGGGTAGGTCACTTCACCTTTCTGGGTCTCAGTGTTCTAATATGTAAAATGGAAATTATAGTAACTGCTTCACTGGGTTGCTGTGAGAATTAAATGAAATGATACGTGTCAAGTGCTAAGAAGAGTGTCTAACATCCTTAAACACTAGAGATGGGCTTAATATTGGTAGTGCCCCTCCACCTCGTTTCTCTCTCTCCCTCTCTCTCTCACACACACACTTTCACACACACCTACACATTTTTGGGGCACTTCTCCTCCCAGAGTCCTAAGATGGTTTTTGCCTCCTCTTCCCTGGGCCCCTTGTCTGGCCAGGGGCCTTCCTCTTGAGCACTCCTCGCCTCACCTGGGCTGCTCAGCCCTGCAAGCTTGTCCCCGCTGGGAAAGACAATATGTGTCCAGGATACCTTCACAGCCATCTCTGCTTGATCATCACAACCACTGGGGGCAAACAGTGGCAAAACAGGAACTGGGGCTACTTGTTTTACAGATGGGACATGGAGACCCTGAAAGGTGAAGGGACATGCCCCAGGGCACAGGGCTGGTGAGCAGTAGAGTCAGGATGGGAGCCTGGGTCTCAGTGATCCCAATCCTCCCTTTTGAGAGTGAGTAGCCCTCAAATTCTGTGCACTGTCTGGGTACTGCTGAAGGGTGCCCACCATCAAGGGGCCCCTCTCCTTTGGATGGCAGGGCAGTGTTCCACATGCTGCAGGAAAGGGCCCCCCTGGATGTTCAGCTGCCCACCTGGGAGATAGGATGGGATTTGGCAGGGGAACAGGAAACAAGAGCCCCTTTGAGAAGGTTCGGAACTAACCCAGGTCCTCTCTTATCCTTACCTACCTTATCCTTACTCACCACTCAGCCCTTTGCAGTGGACTGCTACCCCTCACTTTTCTGTTTATTCAGTAGATCTTTAGTGAGCACTGCTTATTAGACCCCTGTTCTCAGAATAAGAAATAAACTATTAGGAAACAACCAAAACGAGGAAAACGGTAAAACATACGCAGATCTGGGGAGGTGGAGGGAGCAAGCAGGGCAAAGGCCCCGAGGCAGGAGGGCACTTGCTTGAGGAATGGCGAGAAAGCTAGGACTCGGTGAGGGAAGGGCAAATGGTAGATGGAGTTAGAGAGGAGGTTGTGTACATCTGGATTTTATGGGAGGCTTTCAAGCAGTGAGATTCACGGTCTGATACATGATTTAAAGACATAACTCAGGCTACTATGCTCAGGGCAGACTGAAAGAGATCAGGGGGAAAACAAGGCGTGGCTGGGATTGAGGCCCAGGGCCATGATGGGCAGATCCAGAATCTGTTTTTTAGGAAGAGCAGCCAGGACCTGCTGATAAGGGGAGGGAGAGTGGCAGGGAGGTAAAGGCAGGGTCCGGGAGAGAAACTGCTTTCTCCAGCATCACCGTGTCACCGAGGTGCCGATTCTCCCTACCTCCCTGACCTGCGCAGTGTGAGATGCGGCCCAGTGGAGAGTAAGGCCCCTCTGCCCTGGGGACACGCCCCGTGGTGATGGGGGAGGGGTGAAGGGAAGGGAGCCAGGGGCTGATGGGATGCTTGGCGCCAATATATAGCCCAGACTTGGAGGACCAGAGAAGGGTTCTTGGAGGAGGTAACATCTAGGCTGAGACCCAAAGAATGAGGCGGTATTCAGCACAATAGAGGGGAGGAAGTGAAGGTTAGGGGCAGTGAAAAGATGCTTAGAGAACTGAAGGGAATTTGAGGCTTCCAGAACACAGAATAGGAGAAGGGACAGTGAGAAATGAAGCTGGAGGGAAGAGCTGGTGAGGCAGGCACACTCCTCAAGGGCCTTGAAGGCCCTGCTGAGGGGTTTCCACTCAATTCTGAGTATACTGGGTTTCAAAAGGGTGGTGATGTTCTGCTTTTTAAACAGCAGAACAGAATTTCCTGTAAGAGCCCAACCTGTAACGCAGGTGAGAGGAAGAACAGCTGTGGGGCAGGGGGCCCATGGCCCCGGGGGAACCCGGGGAACAGGGCTTAAAAGACACCACTGCGTTCTTTGCCTATCTGAACAAGGAAGGACCTCAGAGCACCCATCTTCATTTACAAATCATAGCAAGGATGTTTATGGGTTCTAACAGTAAAGACTCAGCCCATAATGGTTCTATAAATGCATCTTCTAAAGCATCACTCAGATTCACAATTCAGCACTTACTTATTGAGCACCTGCAGGAGACGTGATAGCATAGAGGTCAAGGGCACAGATCCAGAAACCCAACTTCCTGCGTCTTTCACTTGTTAGTTGTGTGACCTTGGGCATGTTGCTTAATTTCTCTGAGCCTCCATTTTCCTGTCTGCACAGTGGGAATGGTGATCATAAAACCAAGTCATTGAATTATTGGAGAGAGTAAATGAGTTCATAGCTGTAAAGTGTCGAGAAGAGTGCCCAGTGCATGAGAGCTCTGTGTGTGACACTTTCATAGAATACGTCTCATTTGATCTTTAACAAAACTTGGCAAGGTTGGCATTAGCCTCAGAAGAGGAAACTGAGGCTCAGAGAGGTGAAGCGACTTGTACAAAGTCACACAGCAGGTAAGTGGAGGAAACAGAGGAAGCAGTCTGGTGGGGGTGACTCTGAGTCCAGTGCTCTTGGAGAGCATTATATGTCTCTCCTTGTTAATGTTTTGTGTTTATATTATGGTCACTTCTGGGCCTTTATCTGTGTCCCCAGTTCCCAGTACAGAGCCAGACATGAAGAGGCATTCAGTAAAGATGTGGGTGAATGAATGAATGAATGAATGAAATTGACGGACTGAGCTGTGTGTTGCTAGCTTTTGGCCCAGGTTCTCAGTGAGTGAGCCCCTAGCAGCACTGGGATGCGACCCGTCTGGGGGCTTTGTGGTGCCCCTCAACCTCAACCAGGCTGCTCATAGAGGGAAGGGCTGGCCCAGCAGGCCTGGGTGTCCCACTGTGCAGGCGGTGGCTTCAGTGAAAGTTAAGGGCCTGGCAGCCTGTTCCTGGGGAAGTCCACGGGCCACAGTGCTGGGGGCAGGGCAGGCCTCCTGGCGGGGCTTCCTGTCAAGGCTCCAGGCCCAGCCTTCAAACAATGGCAGGGACTCGGGGATCAGAAAATCAAAAGAGAAAGGGCAAAATAAAGTTCTGCGGGTGGGGGGATTGAGGAATTCCGTTTGGAACTTGAGCCCAGATGGGGGGCCTGCTTGTGTCCTGTGTGGACCTGGAGTCAGAGGCCCAGCCCTGAGCTTGGCTCAGGGCAGCCCTCGAGGCCTGTCTGCCTCCTGCTCACCTCCTCCATGCTGTCTTCCGCCTGATGGGGCCTTTCGAAACCCAAATCTGACCTTGTCACCCACTGCTTAAAAACTCCTGTCCAAGGTAATGGCTTAGCCCCTCCATCTGGCACCGAAGGCCCTTTGTGATGGGCTGCAGCGCTGTTTCCCACCACCTTCACAAGGGGCCCCATTCACAGCACCTTCAGTCCAGCTCCCGCTGTGGTCTGGGGTTCCCTGAGAGCAGCTGCAGACAGGAGGGGGCGGTGGGAGCCCGCGGTGGGAAGGAGCCTGCGGTCTTACCATCTCCCCCTTTCCTCCTGCCCTGTGCAGAGCCATGAGCCACCAGATTCTGCTGCTTCTGGCCGTGCTGACCCTGGGCCTGGCTACCTCCCAACACCGAGACAAGGTGCCCTGTAGGAAGGTAAGATGCTCTGCCTCGTAAGGGAGAGCTCCTCATATCCCCTGCCCCCGGGGGTCCTACTGCCCCAGAAGCCAGAGGCTAGAGGGCTCAGAAGAGGAAAGGGGATCCACTTAATGCCATTAAAGCTCACATTTAATGAGCACCTGCTAGAATGTCTAAATGCCCTGTTTATTATTAATCCTGCCAGGTAAGTATAATCATTCCAGTTTTAGAGAATTGGAAACCAGCTTGGAGAAGCTAGCCAACTTGTCCGAGGTCATTCACTTCAGGCCAGTAGGGACTCTATTTCCTCAAGCCGCCCCCACAGGGCAGTGGGTCCAGCTGGCTGCTGAAGAATATGTGTGTGTGCATGCTAAATCACTTCAGTCATGTCCGACTTTTTGTGACCCCATGGACTGTAGCCCACCAGGCTCCTCTGTCCATGGGGATTCTCCAGGCAAGAATAGTGGAGTGGGTTGCCATGCCTTCCTCCTGGAGATCTTCCCAACCCAGGGATCGAATCTACATCTCTTAAATCTCTTGCATTGGCAGCCAGGTTCTTTACTACTAGTGCCACATGTGAAGCCCTGAGGAATATATGTATGTGTGGGGAACCTGGGGTGGGCAGCTGGGAAAGGCTCTTCTGTCCTGGGCAAATCCCCTCCCTAACTGGACTGCTTAACTTGAGCCCAACTGCCGTATTCCTCTGTGATGCCTCTCACTTATTACTGCCCAGATCAAATGCCGCCGTCTCCAAGAAGCTTTCCCTGACCCCTCCCAGGTCATCTATTTTCTGGGCTCCCCCAGTCCTAAGCCTTCCTCCTTCTCAACACTGAGCACATGGGGTAGTTGGTAAATGGGTCCACGCCTGACTCAGCTACCAGACCAAGAGGTCCTCAAGGGCAGTGATGAGGTTTGATCCATTTTGTCCCATCTTCCTGGAGTCAGGGAAACTAGCTCTGAGGTTACTGTGACCCTGGGGATACAGAGGAAAGAGATTATCTAGCCTCACTGGAAGGCTGGACAGTCACTGAGGTCAGGGCCAGAGCTTGGGGTGGGGAAGGGACAGACAGGCCTTCCGGTCACCTCATTTGGACCTGGGACTGGAAGCTTGTGACACAGAGTTGGTGTTGTTTTAGTCACCCAGTCGTGCCTGACTCTTTTGTGATCCCATGGATTGGGATTTTTCCAGGCAAGAATACTGGAGTGGGCTGCCACTTCCTTTCTCCAGGGAGTCTTCCCAACCAAGGGACTGAACTTACATCTCCTGCATTGCAGGCAGATTCTTTACTGCTGAGCCACTGGGAAAGCCCGAGTGGCACAGGGTGGGCAGCTGCTTCGGGAGGTGCCTGTGCTGGCAGCCAGGGCCAGCAGCACTTCCCTGGGGTCGGCAGTGTCTGCCGTCGCCACCTCACTCGTGCTCCTTGGAGCCCTTCCAGGGCTCCCAGAATCCAGAGTAATGGGCAGAGAAGGACTCAGACATCACCACATGCAGCCCCACATCCTACCTGAGGCAGAAGGCTCAGAGGGAGGAAGGGCCCGGGCCATGCAACAGGCGGAAGGGAACGGGGTGAGCTTTGGATCTGGGGCAGAGGAGATAACAGGCAGGGAAGGACTTTCTGAACTCCCACGGAAGGCACTATGATGCATTTCAGTAGTAAAAAGAAATGGCCACATGCCGAGGGCTAGCAAGGGGCCTGCTCTACACTAAGGACTATCTCTCATTTTGTCCTGCCCAGAACTCCTCTTTTCAGCTGAGGAAACTAAGGCTGAGAGAAGAGATGGCCATACAGACAGGAAGTGACAAAGCCAGGATTCGGACCCCTCCTTCCCAAGTTCATGCTGTCCACTGCTGGGAGATTCTCCCTGCCCTGCTTCCCTCTGTGTGCAGATAGTATGATGGGGTTGAGTGGCACCCTCTTCCCTCCAAAAAAAAAAAAAAAAAGAAGCTGGGAAATAGCATCCTGGCACATCAGAGAGAGTGGATAGGGGGTCATTGGGGGAAGCTCAGAACCAGACTAAGGGTGGATGCTCCCAAGACCCCTCCCCACATAAGTCACTCATGCTGGGGGCTTGGCAATCAGGGAGCAGCGGGTGCCCCACAAACGATGTCTTGAGAGCTGCCCTGGCCTTCAAGCTCCTTCCTGGACTGAACTGGAGAGCTGAGCAGTTTTGCCTCGTGGCAGCCCCCTCTGGGCCTCTGTGACAGGGGTTCTGGGCACTGGGCAGAAAGCAGGATTGGGTGCTCGACTGGGCCAGCTTTGTGTCCTGGCTCAACTCTCAGGGGCTGGTGCCCCAGGGGATCTTAGAGTATCCAGAGGTGAAATGGGGCTGAGTGTATACATGGGGTAAGCGCTCCCCACCCCACACAACACACGTTATGTCTGTGTTCATTTTTTTTCTTTTTTAATCAGGATGGTTCAGAGAGCTGAGAATATGGATGAGGAGTCTAAGCCCAGTAGCCCCAGCTGGCAGAGAGGTTGTGAGGGAGGAGGAAGCAAGGAGCTAGGCAGGTATTGCAAGGTGGCTAGAGTATGAGGATTCTAGTTTGCACTGGCACCCAATGGCAGGGGTTGTCCCTGGGCCTCTGAGTAATGCCGGTCACTGTGCCGAGTGGACTTGGAAGAGTCATACATGCCTGATGGAAGACAGCCCGTTCCTCCCCCCATCCCTCTCCCTACCTTGAGCTCTTGGGAGGAAGCTGAGAGCTGGGCCAGGCTGGGCCAAGCTGTATTCTTACCCTATTGGCCCAACTGCTGACTTGTGACCTCATTCAGGTTACTGCCATCTTTAGGCTTGGTCTCCCCATCTGGGGAGGGGGTGGGCTGAACCCTTTGCGCTCTAATAGTCTTTGATTTTAGTCTGAATAAATGGATCGTGTGTCCTAAGCTGCTTCAGTCGTGTCCAACTCTTGCGACCACATGGACTGTAACCTTCCAGGCTCCTCTGTTCATGGGATTTCCCAGGCAAGAATACTGAAATGGGTTGCCATTTCCTCCTCCAGGAAATCTTCCCAATCCAGGGATCAAACCCTATCTCCTGCATTGGCAGGAGGGTTGATTACCACTAGCGCCACCTGGGAAACCCTGAATGAATGGATCATCCCTTTTATCATTCAGAAAGGTGACTGAGTCAATCCCTCAGACCTGTATTAAGCTGATGATGTCTTTCCTCTACTGAAAAATGTACTGAGCACTTTCTGGTGCTCAGAAAGGCCAGGTCCAAATATTCACTCAATCAAACCCTTTGCCCAGAGCTCACTTTCTAGCTGGTTGGTCCACACACAGATAGTAACAGGGAGAAACAAAAGGAAGCACAGGGACTGTGAGAGCCCAGAGGAGGCCCTGACCTGCCCGGCATTTAGGGAGGTCTCCTGGGTGGAGGAGACCCTGGTGCTCAGCACACAGAGTTCACGATCCTGCTCTGGTTGGGCAGAGCACAGCCAGCACATGGAGCAGCAGGAAGGAGGCTGAGAGGTGGGTGTGGGAGGGTGCAGTGGGCCGTAGTCAGGTGTGGGCTGGGCTGGGGTGGGTTGGGAGAAGATCAGCAGGGACCACAAACAACGTTGATCCCTGCTGAGGGTCCTGGCTCTGCCTGGAAGGGGTTTAAGTCAAGGGCAGCATGGTCAGTGTGGACTTTCTGACAGTTGCCAGGCATTTGGCTGGCAGACCCGTCAGAAGGGATCAGGGGAGACAGAGAGGCTGGGGTGGAGTAGGCCTGGGCTGGATGCTTATAGAAATCAGAGCCTTTGCTGGGAAAGGCTAGGGTTCCTGGTGTGCCAGAAATGACAGAGGGAGACTGCATTCACATGGAAAGAATTCTGGCCCCTGAAGGCACATGTGGTGGAGGACAAAAGTGGGGTTTTTGGTTGTTAAGAGACTGGGGTTCAAAAGCTACTAGCTCTGTTCCTCACCAGCTGGGTGATCCTAGACCCTCTCTTCCCTTCTGTGAGCTTGGGTTTCTTAAAGAGGGGTGATCATGTTTGATGGGCAGGCTACTGTGACCATCCAATGAGACCATGGGTCTGACAATGTGAAATAAAATATAAAATGCTGAATAGGCATTGGGGAAGGATGAGTTACATTCTGGATCAGAACCAGATGGAGCTCACACAGCAGAATCAGCTCTTGTCAACAAAGAATATGGGTTGGGAGTCTAGTCATCTTTTTCCCTACCCCAACCCCATCTCTGAGGGCCCATCTGGACTGGACCATGAGAACTGAAGCCACTGATGGGGTAAGGGTGGAGTGGGGTAGGTGGGGCAGCAGGAAAGAGGTCACATCTAGGGAGTGTCAGCAAGGCAGGCAGGCTCTGAAACCAGAGCTGTGCCCCAGGGAGTGAGGGTTTGAATGAGATCTGAGGGTGCGAGACCAGAATTAAAACAAAGGACTAGAGTGGAAAGAGCATTTTTCCTTTTTGGAAACATTTCTCCCGAAGTGGCTTCTAATCTAACATCAGCTGGGTAAGTTTAACTCTCTGGGTCCATAGAAGGAACTTGGGATGTGGAACGAGGAGGCCTGGGACCCAGCATGGCCCTGCCCCTCACTGGCTCTGGCTCACTCTAAATGATACGTGGCTTAGTTTCCTGTAAAATAGTATAATAATCAGTACAGAATTTTTTTGTTCGTACATTTTTCCTTCTGTCTATCATCTGTATGGTCTACCCATCAAAGCTTCCTTGAGTCCCTGATGCCAGCCCGGCTGTACTGTGTACCAAAGACAGCAGCAGAGAGCAGGGTAGGGATCACGCAGACCTAGGGGGATTAGGCTGAATCATGCTGGGAGGACAGAAGAGAGGCCTAGCCAAGCCTGGTGGGGGCTCAGGTCATCCTTCCTAGAGGCGAGGTTCGGGTTCTACCTCCTACCGCATGCACTGATGCCTACTGCTCTCCCTGCCCTCCCACCCTCCCCAGGTGGACAAGGAGGTCTGGTGCCAGGGCCGTGGCCTGCTCCAGGTCCCCTCGGTGCTCTCACGGGACATCGAGGTCCTCAACTTATCTGGGAACCAGCTGCGGAGCATCCTGGCCTTGCCCCTGGGCTTCTACACGGCACTTCGTCACCTGGACCTGAGCGCCAACGAGATCAGCTTCCTCCAGCCAGGGGTCTTCCAGGCCCTGCCCCACCTGGAGCACCTCAATCTGGCCCACAACCGCCTGGCGGTGGGCACGGCGCTGAACACTGGGAGACTGGGCCCCCTGCCGCACCTGATGTCCCTGGACCTGTCGGGGAACAGCCTGTACAGTGGCCTGGCGGAGCAGCTGCTCGGGGAGGTGCCCGCCCTGCACACACTCTCACTGGCTGAGAACAGCCTGACGCGCCTGGGCCGCCGCACCTTCTCGGGCACACCCGCGCTGGAGCGGCTGGACCTTCACAGCAACGTGCTGATGGACATCGAGGATGGNGGCGGAGCAGCTGCTCGGGGAGGTGCCCGCCCTGCACACACTCTCACTGGCTGAGAACAGCCTGACGCGCCTGGGCCGCCGCACCTTCTCGGGCACACCCGCGCTGGAGCGGCTGGACCTTCACAGCAACGTGCTGATGGACATCGAGGATGGTGCCTTTGAGGCCTTGCCCCGCCTGGTGCACCTCAACCTCTCGAGGAACTCCCTCACCTGCATCTCTGATTTCAGCCTCCAGCAGCTGCGCGTCCTGGATCTGAGCTGCAACAGTATCGAGGCCTTTCAGACGGCCCCGGAGCCGCAGGCCGAGTACCAGCTCGTCTGGCTCGACCTGCGGGAGAACAAACTGCTCCACTTTCCCGACCTGAGCACACTCCCAAGACTCACTTACCTGAACGTGTCCAACAACCTCATCCGGCTCCCTGCGGAGCCACCCCAGGGTGGAGGCGAGGGCCTCCATGCTCCTTCCGAGGGCTGGTCATCCTTGCCCCTCTCCAACCCTAGCCGCAATGCCAGCACCCAATCCCTCTCCCAGCTCTTGAATCTGGACTTGAGCTATAATGAGATTGAGCTCGTCCCGGAGGGCTTTCTTGAGCCCCTGACCTCCCTGCTCTCCCTGAACCTCAGCCGGAACTGCTTGCGGACCTTTGAGGCCCAGCCCGGCTCCCTGCCCTGCCTGACGCTCCTGGACATCAGCTACAATGCGTTGGAGATGCTGGAGCTGGGTTCTAGGGCCCTGGGGTCCCTGAGGACGCTGCTCTTACAGGACAATGCCCTGTGGGACCTGCCCCTGTACACCTTCACCAGCCTGGCCAGTCTGCAGAGGCTTAACCTGCAGGGGAACCGGCTCAGCCCCTGCGGGGGCCCAGCTGAGCCTGGACCCTCAGGTTGCGTGGCCTTCTCTGGCATCTCCTCCCTCCGTGTCTTGAACCTGGCGGACAATGAGATGGAGATACTGCGGGCAGGTGCCTTCCTCCAAACACCACTGGCCGAGCTGGACCTCTCCTCTAACCC
The DNA here is from genome assembly GCA_006410875.1 of Neotragus pygmaeus. Taxonomy (NCBI): domain Eukaryota; kingdom Metazoa; phylum Chordata; class Mammalia; order Artiodactyla; family Bovidae; genus Neotragus; species Neotragus pygmaeus. The sequence goes on from SJYV01051075.1 coordinate 1,123,092, forward strand.
TGGGCTGGATGTGGCCCCAGGGGCCTTGGCGGGCCTGGAGGCCTCCTTGGAGGTCCTGGCCCTGCAGGGCAATGGGCTGGCCGTCCTGCAGGTGGACCTGCCCTGCTTCAGCTGCCTCAAGCGGCTCAATCTGGCCGAGAACCGCCTGAGCCGCCTGCCTGCCTGGACACAGGCTGTGTCCCTGGAGGTGCTGGACCTGAGGAACAACAGCTTCAGCCTCCTTCCGGGCAGTGCCATGGGCGGCCTGGAAAACAGCCTGCGGCGCCTCTACCTGCAGGGGAACCCCCTCAGCTGCTGCGGCAATGGCTGGCTGGCGGCCCAGCTGCACCAGGGCCGTGTGGATGTGGATGCCACCCAGGACCTGATCTGCCGCTTTGGCTCTCAGGAGGAGGTGTCCCTGAGTCACGTGCGTCCTGAGGNGGAACCCCCTCAGCTGCTGCGGCAATGGCTGGCTGGCGGCCCAGCTGCACCAGGGCCGTGTGGATGTGGATGCCACCCAGGACCTGATCTGCCGCTTTGGCTCTCAGGAGGAGGTGTCCCTGAGTCACGTGCGTCCTGAGGACTGTGAGAAGGGGGGTCTCAAGAATGTCAACCTCATCATCATTCTCACCTTTGCAGTGGTGTCTGCTATCCTCCTCACCACACTGGCCACCTGCTGCTGTGTGCGCCGGCAGAAGTTCAGCCAACAGTACAAAGCCTAGAGAGTTTGGAGGCCACACACGGGCTCTGTCGGGAGACTCTGCTGGGGCAGTGGGGGAGCCAGAGGCACGGAGAAGTGTGGGGGCTGACCCACGATCACACAGTAAGCCAGGGTCCAGGACCCTCGGTCTCTCAGTCGCAGCCCAAAGCTCCTTTCCCTGTATCCTGCTGCACCAGTAGGTGACCCACTTCTCAGGCCGCACATCATGTGGTCCAGCTGTGGAAGCCGGAAGTTGGGCAGTTTCAGGAGTGACAGAGTGTAAGGCTGACCCCATCAGATCTACAGATCTTTGCCAAGCATCTGTTTTGTGCCACACCCTGCCCTGGGCACTGGGGGAGCCGGGGAATGAGACACATCCCTGCCCTCAGCATTGCCCAGTCTGAGTGGGCAGGTGGTCTCAGAGTGTGTGGCTACCACGTGGAGCGTGAAAGCCAGGGCCCCAAAGTTCTGCAGCCCCAGCTGGCTGAGTGTGGGTAGTCCTGGCCTGGCCGGGCCAGGGCAAGAAAGGGGCAAGACCAAGAGGGTTTGTCTGAGACATTTCCAAGCAGACTGTTTGTCACATCTTCTGATAATGACTTTCAGCTTCTCTGGAACATGAAGAGCTTGTGACCGGAAGAGAGCTGCAGCCACTTGAGTAAGGCTTGGATCCAGTGCTGTTAGGCAGGCTGCGGCAGCTCTGGTAGGATCGGTTAAGAGGCAATCTCCCTGGGCTCTGGCCCAGCACTGGACTGGTCTGTTTCCTGCTCTGAACAGGTGCTTTCCTACCTGGCACCCTCTGGTTGCACACATGGGTCCAGATAACTGCCCTAGCCGCACCCCCCACCCCCATTCCCTACCCAGGTCCTGCTCAAGCCTGCTGCTCCAGCTCAGCCCCACCCTGGCCAGTGAGCCAGGAGTGAGACCCTTAGGTTCTGGTTCTGTTTTACACCACACTTAGCAGCAGTGACAAACCCAAGCCTGCATTTGCCTCTTTATGACNACCCCCATTCCCTACCCAGGTCCTGCTCAAGCCTGCTGCTCCAGCTCAGCCCCACCCTGGCCAGTGAGCCAGGAGTGAGACCCTTAGGTTCTGGTTCTGTTTTACACCACACTTGGCAGCAGTGACAAACCCAAGCCTGCATTTGCCTCTTTATGACAACCCTCTGAGGTTGGTATATTATCCCATTTAACTAGAGGCTCTGAAAGTCTCCCTCCAGGGATCTCCAGCTAAGAAATGCCAGAACTGAGCTCCAGACTCACATTCTCCTGTGTCCAGAGCCTGAGCTTGGCCACTGCAGGGGCTGCAGGCAGTAAGATGGACAGGAAATGGCCCCATGTGGCTGGAACGGGGCCAGGGAGCATCTGGGCACACCCACCCGCTCTTCTCCTTCCTCTCTCCCAGGCGGGCAGAGAGAAGACACAGGCCCGCTCCTCCTTCTGTGCCTCTGTTTCTCTTATTCCATCCTTTGCTGACTGGGTGGGCTCTCCTTTTCTCATCTAGCCCTAGAATTCCCTCCCTCCTTCTCCCTCTGTTGAGCATAGCCTGGAATTTGAGACCATGGAGTCCAGCCTCCCTGGTACATGGATAGAACGGCTGAGACTTAGGAAGAGAATGCGACTTGCTCAGAGCTGCTCAAGTCAGGACAGAGCCTGTGAAAAAAGCTGGATTCAGACCTCACTGAGGGAGTCCGGGTTGGGAGGCTTGGGGGTTGGACCTGGGCAGTTTCCTTCTCTCTCTCAGCTGTCACAACACAAGATGATGCTGACTCCAACCTCCCTTTCTGGTCCTCTTCATGCAGGGAATTTTTCCCCCCTAGAAAAATGCATAGAAAAATCCCATGCAGATATAACCTATGGAGTCGTGGGCTGTCTGGGGACAAAGGAAGCCCTGGGATGAGCCCAGGACTCTGTGTCATTGTCTTGGCCTACACTCAGGCTCACGATGGTGCTCGGTAAAGTATGAGATGATGAAAATGGCCCTCTGTCCACTCCATTTTACAGATGAGAAAACTGAGGCTGAGAGAGGGTCAAAGACTCAGGGAGTCCATGGCAGAGCAGGGCCAGAAGCTGGCCTGGTGGCCTGGCCCCAGCCGGGGGCACTGGTGGTGAATGGGGCAGCTGGTGGTGGTCCAGCCCTGTTTGGGATTATGACCACAGGTGCTCACTGCACACAAACACTCTTTCTCAGGCCTGAGGGCAAGGCGTGGGCCCTTCATGCCTGATCTTTGAAAACACTACAGGATGCTGCTTTCACCTCCCGGGAGCCAGGCCACAGCCCAGGCCTCAGGATCCGCTCTTTGTGTAACCCACATGAGTGTATTAAAAAGTAATTCTGGAGAAATGGTGCGGCCTGCTGGCCTCCTCCTTGCTGCTGGGAATCTTTGCATCCACTTGAACCCTTCCCTCCTCTACTTCCCTTCCAGCCTTTGAAGCCTCATGGCAGACCCCTGGGGAGACAGGCTGGGGACCACTGGGTGGGAGACTGAGGCCCTGGATCTCACCATCTTGACCCTTGGTGCCTCAGCCACCATCATGTCCCCTGCCACACCTGTGTCTCCTCACACTCAGCAAACCCCGTTCCCCACCTGCGAAGAAAATGGTGACTTCCGGCAGGAACCTGTTATTGCCTTTCTCTCTCTGCAGCTCCATTGAGTGCTTTCTCTGTACCCGCTGCCCAGCCTGTCCAGAGGCAGCACTGGGCATGTCCCGTCCTCTCTCACTCATTTATTTTCTCACTTTGCTCTCCCTTCAGCCTCTCCTCTCTGCTCTTGTCTTCCTAGCAGATTTCAGCTGTGCTCAAGTCTTGCCCATTTTAAAAAACTGTACAAAGACCCTTAAACCACTTTCCCCCTTCCTTTCCCGACATCATGGATAAACTTCTCAGTAAAGTAGCTTCCTCTCCCTCCCCTCCATCCTAATCTATTCCAGACCACTTCCAGCTGTCCCCAGCAATCTCCCCAACCCAGGGCTGGGGTCACCAAGGTTGTACTTTTTGGACCACACCTCCCTGACCCCTCCACTGTGGGGCCCGCCTCTATCCCCCAATCACCCACACCCTCCCCTTGGGACACTCCCCTGACATCTAGGGCCTGGGATGTCACTCCTTTTGGGGCTTTGCAGGGAGCTCATCTTTCTCAAGCCATCAGAATGGCAACCAGCAGGACTCTTCTCCCAGGAACATCACCATCCTCGCTGATGTGGCTGCCCCATCGCTCTGATGAGGCCCACATCTCTGTCTCCAGCCCCAGGCCTTCCTGAGCATCCAGCCCTGCTACCCTGGCACCCAAAGGCCTCCCCAGCTAGAGAGTTAAAGACCTCCCAGGGGCTGGAGGATTGAGAGTGAGCAGCCAGGCTGCTCAAGGTTGAACTTGGAAGAATCGAGAGGGGTCAGAAGAAGAGCATTCATGGTTCCTAGAAGGGAGTTGGAGGGTGAGAGTGTGGGCTGTGGGGTCTAGGGGAAGCAACAAGAGCCGCCTCACCTGGGGTCGGGGTGGGAGTCCGGTGAGGGGCACTGAGGCAAAGTCTAGAGGGCAGGGAGTGGGCCCCCGGCTCTCCGACTGTGCAGCCCCCTGTGCTTATCTTCATGTGGTTCCATCACCCCTTCTCAGCTGCCTGATAGCGAGACACCACCCCCTCTGCAGGTGCCCACCTTCTCTTCTCCACCTTCTCTCCCAGGCTCCAGCTCTGCCTCCCCCATCCCCAAGCACCCTGGAGATTTCTCCAGCCCAGCTTCTTCTCTGGGCTGTGGCCTCTCCCCTCTCTGAGGTTTCTGCTCCCAGCTCCTACTCTCCAAAGGAAAAATTGAAATGCCTGTTTCATGGATGGGGCTGGGGGGGTGGGGTGAGCATTTATGTGACTCAACACCCTGGCACACAGGAGATGCTCCTTGATGGCCCACGGGAGGACAGGAGCACGGACTGAGCTCAGTCCAGGGCTCTGCGGGAGCCTCCAGGCCCCTGACCTCTTTTCCTGGCAAACAGAGGCGTGTGCTCACCTGGCCAAGACCCCCAGCAAGGCAGAAATTCCTGTTTTCAGCTGAACATGGACACAGCTGCCAACTAGGTCATCAGAGCATCCGGCAAGTTCCAGAGAGGGAAAGGAGGCCAGTGTACAGGCCCCGTCACAGACAGACTGCAGTGCCAGGTGGCCAGGCTCACTTGATCCGGTGAGCCGCTGTGGCACTCCACCAGGGCCCAGGCCCGGCGGGAGCTAGGCTTGCAGGCCAGGTGGGCAGGTGGGGGGCTAGCAGCCCTGGCCCACCAGCCGCTGCACCCTATGCTGGCTCAATCCCTTCCCTGGAATCCAAGATCCACTGTCTGCTCTCTGCGCCCTTGCTCTTTAGTAGCTCACAGGTCCTGCAGCCCTCCAGCTCTCTCTCTCTCTGGCTGCCTCCCACCTCTTATTCCAAGCTGACCCTTAATTAGCACCTCCAGGTTGGAGCCTGCACTGAACACTTGACATACATGGCCGAAGATAATTCTAACACGCTTTAAAACCATTTCTGTAATTGTCATCCTCACTTTAGAGACACCGAGACTCAAGATCCCACAGCTACCAAGTGCCAGAGCTGAGACTGAACCCAGGTTCACCCTGTTTCTCTCTGGAGCCAGTGATCTTAACCATTAGGCAGCACTGCCTCCTGACCCTCCCAACTCCCAGCTCTCTCCCACCTCCTCTACTCAAAAGTTCTCACCCATCCTGACCCCTTTGCCAAACCCCTCCTTTTCAGCCCTTGCCAGTATCACCTCCTCTGAGAAGACCATCCTCATTTCCCTCCTCCAGCCACTGACAGCTCTGGCTGCCCTGGGCCCCAACATCAGGGTGTTGGCCAGACCTGCCACTAGACCAGGAGCTCCTGGAGGGAGATCCTACCCAGAGTCCCTGTTGTATCCCCGGGGCCCGTGAGCCAGCACAGAGGCAAGTTCAAAGAAAAGGCTCCCTGAATGGATGGCCCTGCCCTCTAGGACCTAAAGTCTTGTGGGGATTAAGATCAAACTAAGAATGGGTGACAGGCCTCTCAGACAGACCCCAGAGATCCAGTGGGACTGCTTTGGGGAAGAGGAATCTTCTTTCACCATCCTCGTTCCCCTCGGTTCCTCTTGCCTCTAGGACCCTGGCTTCTCTTCTCCATCCCCCACTTGCCCCCCACTCTCCTCGTCTCCTTTCCCTCCCTCAGTCATCTCCCCTCCACCCTCATCTCCCTGGGATCAGCTGGGGCTGTGGTGCTGAGAACATGGAGGGGAGGGAGGCCCAAGCTGTTTATAGGAACTGGAGCAGCTCCATCCATCAGCTCTGTTTGGAGCTGGAGACCAAGCATAATAAATACCTTGGCTCCTCCCCAGTTGTGCTTTCCCTGAACTTGGCCATTCGAACTCCAAATCTCTCTGGCCTGCTGGTTCTCAGGACCCAGCTCCCACTCCACCACACCCTACCCCCACCTCCCATCAAGCTGCCCTGGAAAGAGCCCTGCCGCTGGGACCAGATATGCAAGCCGAGCCTAGGTTGTGCTGCAGCTTTGCTTTGGAAGCAAATCATGCCCTGCATCTGTGCCTCCATTTCCCTATCTGTAAAATGGGGTCATTATCACTGTCCTCTGAACACACAATGCTGCTCACACATTAGGCCTGAGCATCCGCTTGGTGCTGGGCCCTGGGCCCCTTGAGATCCCTGGGAACAGGCAGGGAGAGCCTCTGCCTATTGGGCAGAGGGAGGGGCCGCACTATAGCACAAGCAGGAAGTGGTCAGCACCACGAGGGAGGTCCAGACTTTGGAAGTTTGTTTGCAGCAGGGAGCGGCCCTTCCAGCTGGAGGAGTCAAGGAAGACTTCGAGGACATCTGGTCTGGCCCTGCAAGGAAGGGTAGGATTTCAACATGCAGAGATGAGGAGAGCCTCTGCCTGGCAGACCAAATGCTGGGCAGCAGGAAGATGCAGGCCTGAGGGTAGTGGAGACAGAGAGAAGTCTCCATCTGCCCAGCTTCCACCCTATCACTCTCAACTTTGTCCTCTTCTCTGATCCTCCAGCACCTTATGATTTTTGAAATCTTTCCTCCGTCCCCAGAGAGCTTTACACTCACCCAGCTCTCCCAAGTTGTAGATGCATTCCTGGAATTCTGCAGTCATGTCCCCACTCCCAGCCTCCCCCTCTCCCCAAAGTCATCCTAAAAAGTGGAAGATTCAGATCAGGGGAAAAGTCATTGGCCAATAGAACGTGTTTCTGGAATGAATAAGGGAATAAATGAATAAAAGAATGAATAAAAGAGTGAGTCAATAAAAAAGAATAAGTGAGTAGGAAATTGTTTAGTTCAATTGACATACTGTGCTGTACCTACAAGCTCCCTCCCCTGATGGTGCTGGTTTTTGGGGNAGGGACGGGGGAGCTTGGTGGGCTGCCGTCTATGGGGTCGCACAGAGTTGGACACGACTGAAGTGACTTGGCAGCAGCATAGGAGAACCAGGAGCTTCACCCACACTCTTAATAGGGTCTCCCAGTGGAGTGAGGGCAAGGGTATTATCTCCAATTTTAAGGTTATAAAAAGCATAATGGAAAGTCCCTTAAAGTTGGATCAGGCATTTGGGGGTTCAAGTTTTAGTTCTGCCACTTACATTGTATAAATGTGGGCAAGAAAATTCAGCTGGGATTCTAGGAGGTTCTGTCTTTCTTATGAATCCTGCAATTCATGGTGTGAATTGATTTATAAAGGATATTGAGTTTGGACATCTCCATCTCTCTTAACAGGGAACCTTGCACCCCCTAACTCTTCAAACCTCCGGAATACTTACTTCCTTTATGAGAGGCGAGACAAAGGAGGGTGTAGAACCCTTCTACCTTCAGCTTTTTCTTCCTCCTTTTTCTTCTCCAACCAATTATAATATTGTGACTCAAAATTCATCCAGCAGTCTCAATGGGCAACTGGGAAATGAAGGAATGGTAGCAGAGGGCTTCTGGAGTGGAGTGAGGGCAGAGTCCCCAAGAAGGCAGATATCATCTTTTCATGGACATTTGCATAGATTTGCATATATTACACCCCAGAATACTCTCTCATGTTGCTGAGGCAGCGGTGCATAAGGGGAAAAGCAAATATTAATTTGAGAATGCTGCTAAAGCATGAGCCCAGCCCAAGGTGCTGTGTTAAATAGAGAAGTCTGGGGGATAAAATGTACCCTTTCACCCAGAGTCTCTAGTCTCCTTCACATCCCTAATTGGTTAGGGTTAAATTTAGGGAAGATTGTCCCTGAATTATTGTAGTTTTCTGATTCAACAAAAACCTATGTTAGTAAATATACATACCTAGTACTAGGTCCCAAAATGCTTCTGGAGAAAATTCAGAAAAGAGAATCCTAAAAAAGTGAAAGTGAGGCATTATCAAAGAGAAGAGAGGGTAAGAAACATAACACGTAGTTCACATTTTTGCCAACCTGTCTTGCCTCTCCTTTACCTCTGAGTATTTTCTCTTAACCAGAAGCAAGGAGTACCACTGCTGAAGTAAATAGATTCCTAAATCTGCAGTAGAATGTGGAAACCAGTGTGCAAACCAGTGTGGACCAGCAGGCACCCCTGCTGACTTGAATAGAAATATAGCATCTTGTGAGTGTTACTTGCTCAACTGGTTAGATGAAAAGAAAGGCTTGAGTTCAACCTATGTGGAAAGGGTCAGGTTCCTGCCAAGATATCAAATAGCAATGTCTGCAATAATATTATTGCCCTCTAACATCGGTAATATGCTGATGAGATTACTGTACCATGGATTGTAAAGCCTGTTGTATTGCATTTCATTTATCTTTATGGACTGTTTTCTATTTTTAAGCAGCTTTCTACATGTTGTTCTATGACAGGAGCTGGATATTTTAGAACTTATCCTGGGAGTTGAATTAAGTTGGCCTGAGGCATATGATGATGAAAGTAATACAACCCAGAACCCACATACATGGGCTCCAAATCTTTAGTGTTCTTAAAAGTCTTTTCAAAACTGCATCAAGCTGTGGGTATCAGGGTTAGTTTCCCTCTTCTGTTGGGGAAGGAACTTAACATTTGATCACTTGGCTGCATACATTACATATTTTACTCTGCCCCACGCTCATCTGCTGAGAGTGCTATTCTGTGAGTATTCTACTGTTACTAGTTTCTGTTAGTGAAATTCCCAGAACTGACTTGGTTTCTTCCAAACCCTTGCCTTATGATATTTGATCCTCGATCCAGAAAATAAACCTAAAAGGAGCAAAAAGATGTCATGTGAACAGTGACGCTTTCCAGCCTTTTCTGAGGACACCAGTCACACTCCAGGCTCTGGATCTGGCCCACCTCCTGTGCATCTGGGCTCTCTAATCTGGCTTATTTGCTCACAGAGTTCTCGAATTCCTTTGCACTTTCCACCGTGAGGTTCTCTCTTCTCTCTACTATTGTTATAAATTTTATGTGTTAGGTGGGTTATTTCTAACAAGATAACATGTGATAATAAATTCACCAAATAAGACCATTTTGTCTGGTGTTAGGGTTGGGTCAGGCATTGGGCTGTTGGGTAAAGAGAAAATCTTTTGCTTTAGCCAGATGTTGGCTAGTTCCTACCACTTAAAAACTGCCATGGCCAGAAAGGAAGGTGAGCATGAGAGAGTGGGACAGAGCGGTGGACTACATTCAACTCAACATTGTCATATTCCATAGGTGTAAACATCGATGAGTTAACTCATCTGTGCCCTGATTTCTTCCTGTGTAAAGTCAAATTGCTAATGTCTGCCTTTTTAATTTATGAGGCTTTAACATGATGGTACAGGCAACCTTCAACTTCCAATTGCTGTACCAAGAAAGGTGGCATTATTAACTTTACTGTGTAAAACTACAGAAGATTCCCAGGAGCATCTTTTCCTGTGATGGCTGCAGCTACTAGAGGTCCTGCTGAGACTGGTCCTTGTGGAAGAATCCATCCATCATGTTGTGCTAGCTGGGTGGTGTGAGCAGGGCTGCAGCCTCCAGCGTGCAAATTTGGCAAAGAGCTCGAAGGTAAAATGAGTCCAGGGTTTGACCTAAGGTTATTTTTACCTTCCTTCTTTCTCGTTAAATAGCTCATAAGTGTCTTTGCAGGAAAAGCAATGTGGGAAAAATGATAAAGTTTGAAATGACTAAAAGGCAACCCTAATCCAAAAATGAGAAGAGAAATTAGCTTAGGGTCATTCCATTATCTTTTGCTAGAAAAAAATTGGAGAAACAGACTGCAGATTTAAGTATCAAAAGATTTAATTAATTATTCACTGTAAATTAGAAGATGGGGCCATATACTTGCCAAGCAGAAGTTCCTGTTTCATGTCAGTTAAGTGTTGGGTACAGGATAGATTTAAATACGGTATGTTTAAATTGAAAATTTTTTAAGATTCTGTGGTGGATGTCTTGGGTTTTCTGTATTTAATTTCTTATGCTTTTATATCAGGCTTATGTACATTTATTATGATCTAAGTAAGCGTTCTTTGGATGATGAGAGGGGAATATATTGCAGAATTGATATTAACTTTTAAAAATTTGTTTTGGTGAAGTACAATGTTGTGTTAGTTTTTGTCATAGAGCAAAGGGATATATTTATATCAGTAACAGCAAAGTTATTTATATATGTATTATTTTGTATATTCTTTTACTTTATGGTTTATTACAAGATATTGTATAGTTCCCTGCACTGTACAGTAGGACCTTGTTGTCCATCCATACTGTATATAATCCTATATATAGTAGTTTGCATATGCTAATCCCAAATTCCTAATCCATCCCTCTCCCGCTCCCCACCAATCCTGGCAACCACAAATCTGTTCTCTGCGTTTGTGAGTGTGTTTGCGTCTTGCAGATATGTTCATTTGTGTTGGATTTCAGATTCCACATATGAGTGATACCATATGGTATTTCTCTTTCTCTTCCTGATTTACTTCACTTAGTCTGATAAACTCTAGGCCTATCCATGTTGCTGCAAATGGCATTATTTCATTCTTCTTTATGGCTAAGTAATATTCCACTGTATATATGTACCACAGCTTCTTTATCCATTCCTCTGTTGATGAACATTTAGGTTCCTTCTGTGAATAATGCTGTAGTGAATATTCAGATGCATATATCTTTTCAAATTATGGTCTTCTCTGGGTATTTGTGGGGCTTCTCTTGTGGCTCAGTGGTAAAGAATCAGCTTGCAGTTTAGGAGAAGCAGATTCAATCCCTGGGTGAGGAGAGTCCCTGAAGAAGAAAATGATGGCCCACTCTAGTATTGGTACCAGGAGAATCCCACAGACATAAAACCCTGGCAGGCTACAGTCCATGGGTCACAGAGTTCAACATGACTGATCTAAGCACACATGCACTAGATATGTGCCCAGGAGTGAGGTTCCTGGATCATATGGTAATTCTATGTTTAGTTTTTTGAGAAATCTCCATACTGTTCTCTAGAGTGGCTACACCAATGTACATTGCCACCAACAGTGTAGGAGAGTTCCATTTTTCTCCACATCTTCTCCAGCATTTATCATTTTTAGACCTTTTAATGATGCCCATGCTGACCAGTGCTAGGAGATAACCTCATTGTAACCTTGATTTGCATTTCTCTGATAATTAGTGACACTGAGCATCTTTCCATGTGCCTATTTTTACATGTCTTCTTTGGAGAAATGTCTATTTAGGTCTGCAGAATTAGCTTTAGATATTCTGTAATCTGTTGCTAACTTGAGAAAACTTTCCATACACATGAACATTTATTTAACTGTAAAATAAAACATTAAAAAGGAAAGTAGTTATATATGTTGGCTTGCCCAGGACAGCATCTATTGATGCCAATTTCATCCTATAATTAGAGCTAGTACCTCTTTCTCTCAATTTTGAATTTCAATCTGAATGATAACTTAAATTATGCCCCTCTTTATAGATTTTGCTTTCCCTGAACCAAATTATTCATTTAGAACTTCAGAAAGTCAAGTAATTAATGGTCATAAAATATAGAAGTTAGTAATTATCAATAAGTAACACAGCAAGGTGTAGATGTAGAATCTTGAAAATCATTGTTTGGTAAATGGAAAAGCATTTGCTGAGAATCAAGTATTATCTTTTATGGATTCTCAGTGAAATGCTATATTTAATGGCAAAGGTGAATTTAAAAGTTCAAAACACTTTTCAAATAACAGTAACTAGGAATGCAACTATATGCAGGACTCTCTCTATGAAGATTTTTCTTTGGGACTTGCAAAGGAGCAGCCTATAGTTTAGAGAAGATATTTAACTAGATTTTAGGAAGAAATATACTGATAATTCCTCTGTTTTATATATAGTAAAACAAGATAATTTTATAGAAAGTAATTTCATGAAATTTGAAACCAAATGCTTAATTAGATATGGAAAAATGTATAATATCATATAAGAAATGAATCGCCAGTCCAGGTTCGATAAGGATCCTTGGGGCTGGTGCACTGGGTTGACCTGGAGGGATGATACGGGGAGGGAGGAGGGAGAGGGGTTCAGGATGGGGAGCACGTGTACACCCGTGGTGGATTCATGTTGATGTGTGGCAGAACCAATACAATATCATAAAGTAATTAGCCTCCAATTAAAATAAATTTAAATTAAAAAAAATAAAGAACCATAATGAACCAAACATATATGTTTATCTAATACAAAGTATAACACTTTGCTGATGATTTCCATATGATTTAGTATTATATTTTCTGTATTTCCCATAATTATGCCAGATATTTATCTTCTATTTTTGTACAGCAGCACTCAGTTGTGTCCAACTCTTTGCCACCCCATGGACTATACAGTCCATGATATTCCCCAGGCCAGAATACTGGAAAGGGTAATCTTTCCCTTCTCCGGGGGATCTTCCCAACCCAGGGATTGAACCCAGGTCTCCCTCATTGCAGGCAGATTCTTTACCAGCTGAGCCACAAGGGAAGCCCAGGTATCCCCCGGGAGATGCCATTATATTCAGATAGAGAAGAAATGTGAATTGAAAATGAATTAAGGTATCCGTGCTGCCTTGTAAGTGTCTTACCAGCTTATCTTTTTTTCATAGACTTTGATTCATGATCTGCATATTCACAAATGAAGACTAGTGTAGTAGTGGTTATTGATGGGGTTTTTTTATCTGTATTTGCTAAACTTTATGTAGTCTATTAAATTGGTTCCAACTTATGTTCCTGTACCCAAAGCATTCTTGATTGATATTTGAACAGTGTTCTTAATATCAAGCATATAAAGTTATTTTATTTTTTTACATATAAATTTATTTATTTTAATTGAAGGCTAATTACTTTACAATATTATATTGGTTTTGCCATACATCAACATGAATCTGCCACGGATGTGCACTGGGATCAAGCTATTTTAAAGTTGTAAGTGATGAGTGCACAAGAGTTATGTGACACATTTTTCTTGTTTAAACATAGCTCTTAACACACAAGGAGGAGCTCTTTGTTCTGTTTTCAACTTATGGGGTTTATATTTTAGAAAAAAAGAGAAGGTATATGAAATATCTAAGGAATTCATAAATCAATGTATCAGGTCTTTTAAAATATGGAGTATTATCCCAGGTAGTTCAGATAGTAAAGAATCTGCCTGCAATGCAGGAGACCTGGGTTTGACCACTGGGTTGGGAAGATCCCCTGGAGAAGGGCATGGCAACCCACTCCTGTATTCTTGCCTGAGAATTCCATGGGAAGAGGAGCCTGGCAGGATTCCTCTGGGGTCGCACAAAAAGGGACAAGACTAAGCGACTAACACACTCACATGGATCCACGTTCAGACTATCCAGGTCAGAAAGATTAGTTAGTATCTTAGTAGAAAGAGATGAAAACAAAAGTAAAGTAACCCAATGGCTTTCTTTTTTATTTTTCACCCAGTTTAGCAGATTTATCCGCCTTAGCTATCTCTGTCTTGTAATATATTGAAGCTCAAGCCTTCTTTCCTAACCCTTTTTTTTTTCTTCAGAAAAAAAATTATATATTTTACATCCTGGACTATAGGTATCAGCTGACTAATACACTCTAGATATTAATTTTTTGGTAAGAGTAAAAATTATAAAGAAATTCTGTTTTGATATTCTTCATGATAATCATGACAATTGTCACAAAACGTGATTTGGAGAAATAAAATAACATAAAATCTTATCTTTAGGCTGAATACTTCAATGGACAGATTCTCTGTTCCCTAGGCAAAAAATAGTGACCTGAGGTAAAATCTTGATACCTGTCTTAAAAAGATTGTACCATCTGAGTATTGTTCCAGACATAAGTATTACAAGGGATTTCATGGTATTTGGCACTTCAAAGGTCTGAGCTATAATATTCACTGTATGATAGATAATCAGTCAGGTGACTTTCCAGTCCTGCCTTCTAAAAGACAGCAAAGTGGAATATTCCTGGAGGCACAGGTGCAATTTTAAAAAGTCAAAGTCTAAATGGATAAACAACAAGGTCCTACTATAGAGCACAGGGAACTACATTCAACACCTTGTGATAAACCATAATGGAAAAGAGTATGAAAAATAATGTGCATATATGCATAACTGAATCACATTTCTGTACAGTAGAAATGAACACAACATTGTAAATCAGATATACTTCAATAGATAATTTTTTTTAAAAGTTAAAAAAGAAAAACATGGTCCTGGCCATTGGGGTCAGATATGGTAAGATATGGTCAGATATGGCACATCTTAGAAAACATGACATATGTACTTTGGAAAAGGCTCATTAGGTAGCAAGACAAATTGTGCAAAATGAGTGGTGGTTATAAGAGCTGAAGGACTTTTGGAAGCTCCCTCTTGCCCTTCCCTCTGTAATTCCATTTCCTTCTGATTTGCCTTCTTCTGTGTGGTTTCTGGTCATGAACTCAGTCACCCGTATGTGTTAATGATCTCAAGTCTGTATTACAACCCTGAAAGTATCTACCAAATCCTGAATTCACATACCTTACCACTTGCTAAATTGTCTCCACCTGGATGCCCGTGGGTGCTTCAAACTGAGTGTTATCCTTCATCCATTTCTTGATTTTCTGCATCAGCCCTACAAATGCTTGTATGAGTCTTGTCTGGTGAGTAGATCACCATTGCAACCCCTTACTCACTGTGTTGTCAAATCCTTCAGGTTCGATTGTCTGACTGTATACGCTGTCAGCTCAGCACCAGCCCTGAGAGCAAGGTCGTTCTCATCTATGTCTGTCACATAAGCACAGAGCTTGCCATGGGTTAGGTACCTGGATTTCTAAACTGTGTGCATGAATGAATGAACACATCCAGAGGATGTGGGGAGAAAGAGTCATCTAAGGCTGCTGGATAGATTCATAGGGTATGAGTAGGTGGCTGGAGTGGGAAGTTTATTCTAACTAGGAGAATTCTATCAGCATATTCTGAAAGCAAAAAAATTGAGCTGTGTATTTTGACTCTTGAGAGAACCATGTTGGCCAGAGTTTATGAGAAGAACATACTGGTTGTTAGATATTACAAGGTGAAATTGAAGTAAGATTTTCAAATGATATGTTGTACTCTTAATTTATCATTCACGGCTTTGTGAAGGACAGCATTCTGACAGTGTTTGAATGTCAGTGTCGGAGGATGTAAACAACACATTTTAAAAAGTAATCCTCTAGACAGACAAGCTTAATAGAAACATTTCCTTTGAATACAAACATTAGTAACTTCAGTGAGTGTTTAAAACATAATATGGATTCTCTGATTTGATAGTTAGAATTAGATCAGATGATTATGACTGTAAAGGATTGTACTTTTGTAAAGTATTATATTTTTAAGTGCTTTCTGGTTAAGCCTTCTTCTAAACTTTTTTTAAAATTTGAAATATAGTTGATTTATATTGTGTTGATTTCAGATGTAGAGCAAAGTGATTCAGTTATACACACATACACACATATGTATTCTTTTTCAGGTTCTTTTCCCTTATTATAAAATATTGACTATAGTCCTTTGTGCTATACAGTAGTCATTGTTGATGATCAATTATATGTATATATAGTAGTGTGTATATGGTAATCCAATCTCCTAATTTATCTCTCCCCTCCTTTGCTCTTTGGTAACCGTAATTTTGTTCTCTGTCTGTGGCTCTGTTTCTGTTTCTTAAATGATTTCATTTGGATTAATTTGTAGATTCCACGCATAAGTGCTACATTTAATATTTGTCTTTCTCCTTCTGGTTTACTTAGAATGATAATCTCTAGGTCCATCTGTGCTGCTGCAAACGGCTTTATTTCATTCTTTTTTATGACTGAGTAATCTTCCATTATATATATGAACCACAGCTTCTTTACCCATCCTCTTCCAAACTTAAACCCCTCGAAGGCAAGAATCTGCTCTTACTCATTTTCATATTTCCACCACCTAACCTGTGGCCAGTAAACAGTGGGGCCTCAGTAAGTGCTGCTTGAGCTGAGCTGCACGGTCTGCATGCTGAGGATACAAACACACTCGTCTTTGACACAACACAGTTAGACTGAGTTGAAATGTGAATGGGAGCTTAGAGGGTGCCTTGTCCAGGTCTGGCAACTATTCAGAATGCACAGATAACTTCCTGAAGCTAGAACAGTATCACCGATAAATGTCAGATACTTCTGCATGGAGTATTCCAGGCGATCAACTGATGAGAGTTGCAATCAAGATAACACATTTAGCCACTGAATATGTATTCCAGCTCCACTTTTAAGACAAGAAAACTGAAGCCCAGAGATTGTTTCCACTTTTTAATTAGTAATTGGCTACAGAGTTAGGTATAAGACTTGGGGTTTTCCTTCTCCTGATCCAGTGTTTTTTCTACTGTCACACTCTCTCCCCATGGTTTCATTTTAATGACCATCAAATTCAAATGATTTTTTTTTTCAAATTCAGTTTGATTTTTCTGCTCTATCTGGTTATATCCTGTTATAGAAAACTCCAAGGAAACCCCTTATTTATTTTGATGACTTTGAATTTGGTTATATTTAATATTACTCATAATAAGTAGGTAATTTACAGGGATCAAGAAACACTTTATTTAAAGATTTCGTTTTCAGTGGTATTTGTTACAATTCTACTTAAGTTGCATTAATAATTATTAACTGTGATCATTTTATTTTTAATTTTTAATACATCTTGAAAGAAACTATGTTTTCAATATGCAGTAATTTATTCATGATTCCAAAGAGCTTTTCCTACCATGCATTTGAATTATATACAGATTAAATACATGTTTTGTTTTCTCAGTAG
This sequence comes from Neotragus pygmaeus, assembly GCA_006410875.1. Classification (NCBI taxonomy): domain Eukaryota; kingdom Metazoa; phylum Chordata; class Mammalia; order Artiodactyla; family Bovidae; genus Neotragus; species Neotragus pygmaeus. The sequence continues at coordinate 1,139,977 of SJYV01051075.1, forward strand.
GAAAAACCAGTTGGTCTTTGTTCATTCTGAGAACTTTCCTTGGTTCTCTCTCATCTGGAGGTTTGATTTCAGTTAGACTATTGGTCGGGCTTCCCAAGTGGTGCTAGTGGTGAAGAATCTGCCTGCCCATGTGGAACACTCAAGGGACACAAGTTCAGTCCCTGGGTTGGGAAGATCCCCTGGAGAAGGAAATGGCAACCTGTTCCAGTATTCTTGCCTGGAAAATTCCATGGGCAGAGAAGCCTAGTGGGCTACAACCCATGGGCTTGCAAAGAGTCAGACACGACTGAGCAACTGAACACACACACACGCAGACTATCGGTCAGTGACCCAAAGAAAGAATCAGTAGGTTAGGGAAGGGGGGTGGTATCCTATATATAGATCTGTGAACGCTCCCACTCATCAATCCATCTGTACTTATCCACCTCACACCCACACACCTGAAAATGCATTCTTTCTATAAAGTCTTTTTTAAGGAGTTTAATTTTATCTCATTTAGAGAATTGGCATGATCTAGACATTCCTCACTTACTTTTTTGCATTACATAGTTTCATTTATTTATTTTTAAATTTTATTTTATTGTGGTAAAAGTCATATAATATAAAACATACTATTTTAACCATATTTCCTGTACAGGTCAGTGGCACTAAGAATATTAACATTGTGTACAATTCTCACCATCATCCATCTCTCAAAATTTTCACTTTCCTAAACTGAAACTCTGTCTGTATTAAACAGTAAGTCCCCATTCCCCCTCCCCACCCCCTGAATCCCAGCCCTTGGCACCTCCCAATGTTCTTTCTGACTCTGTGAATTTGATGATTCTAGGTATCTCATGTAAGTGGAATCAACAGTATTTGTCTCCACCTAATGTATATTGGAATGTATGTCCTACAAACAGTTGTTCCTTCTTTTTTCTCCTTGTGCTCTACAGTATTTTTGTAAGCACAATCTATCCTGAATTTTGCCTCAATGAGCATTCTGGAAGAAGCAGTCCTGTTTCCATATATGCCCACCCTGGCCATAGTGATTGGACTAAAGATAAAAGAGATGATCCCAGTTCAGATGATTCATTGACCAACCAAAAACTAGTAAAGTTCTCTTTCAAAATGAAAATAAGAAACAATCAGGGAGTCAGGAGAGTGAGTGATACCCATTCATTTTTTTCTTGGAACAGAAATGGATTGAGCATTTAGGATATGCCAGGAATTGTACTGAAATTAATAGAATTATCCAGAGTCCATGCCCTTTGCAGGGGGAGATGTATTTCATTTAAGTCAAATAAAAATTAAATGAGAAATTAATATCTCTGATAAATGCAACACAGGACAATACATGATCCTTTGATAATATAAGCCAGGAATTCTGATTGAGATCAGGCTGGCCAGGAGTGGAAGTGACAGTGAGACTGAACTAAGATCTGAGGATGAGGAGGAGTTAGTGAGGCAAAAATGGAGAGGGATACCCAGCCAGTGAGGGAATCAGAGTGTCTCAGGTGGGGGAGGGAGGGGTGATTCTGAAAAAGGGGAAGGAAACCAGTGTCCTGGAAGAGCAGAAAGATGGCTTGAGAGGGTCTTGGAGAGTAGAAGCCTGACAACGTGAGGTCTTCCAGGTCATGTAATAGAGGTTTATCTTCATCTGAAGAGCCAAAAGAGTTTGAGGAGAGGTATGATATAAGCCTATTAGTATAAGATCCATCTGGCTCCAATATCTAGAAATGATTGGATGGAGCACAGGTGTGTGTAAAGACTTGGGGAGGCTATTGCAGGACTCTAGCTGAGAGATGTTAGAAGCAAGGGCTTTGTGGAAATGGCAAAATGCTAGGACTGGAGAGAGATTTGGTATGCCAGAGCCACATTTTTTTTTCCTTTTAATAGCTTGAAACTGGGTTAACTTCTGACTTGTACCACCAGAAAGGGAGATCGTATATCTTGTCTTGGTCATTTTGCTTCTGCAGGCTGGAGCTTTGGACCTTAGAAGAAAGATGGTTGGAAATGTAAACTCCCAGTGAGCCATCTCTGCACAGGTACCAGAGATGCTACAGATGAAGATGAGTGATTAGATCCAGAGCAGGAGAAAACCTAGGAATTAGCCTTAAAGAAACTTTACCTTTCAAAGCAGAAAAGCAAAAGTAAACTTACAAAGGCATTGTAGAGATGCAAAGGATAAAACTTTGGAGACATCTTGTTCCACCAAACAAAAAGAAAGAGAGAATTTCAAGGAGGATAAGGCACTCTCACTAGGATGCCTAAAATGAAGGAGACTGGCAACATCCAGTGCTGAGGAAGGTCATGAGGAACCAGAATTCTCAATTACTGTCTGTGAAAGCATAGTATGGTACACCACCTTAGAAAACTCTTTGGTAATTGCTGTAGAATTTAAACATGCTTTTATATTATGACCTAACTATTATTTATACCATTCATAGAGGTTACAGAAAAGAAGTGAAAACATTTCTTTGAAAAAATTCTTTTACAAGAATATTTAGATCAGCCTTCTTCATAATAGCTCTAAACTGAAAATAGCCTAGATGTACATCAGCAAAAGAATGAACTAAAAACCTGTGGTATATTCATCCAATGAAATACTACCCAGCAGTGAACAGGAGTAAACCACTGGTACATGAACACACATATGAATCTCAGAAGCATCATGCAGAATGAAAAAAGCCAGACACAAATCATGCAGACTGTAAAATTCCATTTACATGAAGCTCTAGAACACACAAACCTAATCCATGTGTTAGAAACTAGATTGGCATTCGGCTCTGATAGCATAGCTGAGGGATTGACATGAAAGGGATAGGAGGCAATTTTCTGGAGGGTTAGAAATGTTCTGTATTTTTGTAAGGGTGTGTATTATATGTGTGTATGTACTTCTCAAGACCAATCAAACTGTACACTTAAGATCTATGCATTTCACTGTATGTAAATCATATCTGAATTAATAGAAAAGGAATTCAGCGAGACAGACAATAGAGTGAGAACTGATAAATAGCTATTAGAGTCAGTAACAAGAAATACCACTGTAACTTCATAAAATACACACACATAGCTGATAAATGCATTAATTAGCATGGACAAATCTTTCCAGAAGTTTGGGAAGAGGGACATAAGGTATACCAGGGGGTTATGGGAGGCAGGACCAATGTGGGCCTCCTTTAAATGGTGTTTGAATAAAATATATGTCCATTGGCAGATGAATGGAAAAGGAATTTGTGGTACATATACACAATGGAATATTATTCAACTATAAAAAAAGAAAGCATCTGTGTCAGTCCTAATGAGGTGGATGAACCTAGAGCCTACTCTACAGAGTAAAGTAAGTCAGAAAGAGAAAGACAAATATCATATATTAATGCATGTATATGGCATCTAGAAAGATGGTACTGATGATCCTATGTGCAGGGCAGGAAAGGAGACACAGACATAATGGACAGACCTTCAACAGTGGGGGGAAGGAGAGGGTGGGATGACTTGAGGGGAGAGCGCTGAAACACACACTTCAGCACATGTAAAATGGATAGCAAGTGGGAGTTTGCCATATGAGGCCAGGACCCAACAGTGCTCTGTGACAACTTAGAGGGATGGGATGGGGAGGGAGGGAGGGAGGAGGCAGGTTCAGGAGGTTGGAGGTACCTGTATGCCTATGGTGGATTCATGTTGATGTATGTCACAGGCCATCACAATATTGTAAAGCAATTATCCCCCAGTTAATAACAAGGTGACAAAAATAATGTTGATGGAAATATGGCTTGAATAAAGGAAGGTATAAGTTTGTGGCTGGAGAGATGAGGGACTTTATATCTGATGGTTTCTGTTTTTCTGGGAAGTTGGATTGGAGTCATCTTCTGAGAATGATGGGAGTTGGAGATTTGAGGGTGAGGAAGATATTCTGAAATATTTGAGTTGGAAAGCAGGATTGTAGATTTGCAGAAGTATCCAGAGGAATCCACATTGGGTCATGTGCAAGAGGAGTCAGTGGTGGGGATAGTTTCAGGTAAAAGGCATGGTTGCTGAGAGAGGCCTTCTGGCTCCCAAATGAAGAGACTGGTCCTGACCTCTGGGCAGATTCACAGTGAGGCTGTCTGAACTCTTGGCTGTTCATCTGGATCTTATTTGAGTAGCTTTCTATTTCCTCCAGCCTAAAGAAAGCCATAAGTAGGACTTTCTAGTTCTGCTTCTTTCTGTGCTAGAGATACCAGCTGTTCTCAAGTCTGCATCTTTTGTTTTCACGCTCTGAGAGGATATTTTCAATTCATTAATGAATACATATTGGGCTAGTCAAGAAGTTTATTTGGATTTTTCTATAACATCTTACAGAAAACCCAAAAAACTGGTAAACTCAGCATGCATATATATATATATATATATATATATAT